>JABUQX010122664.1:0-32500 GCA_015478945.1 Trachelipus rathkii | reverse complement strand
TATATATATATATATATATATATATATATATATATATATATATATATATATAAATATATATATATATATATATATATATATATATATATGTGTAAATCAAACATCCGCATCCGCATCCGCGGATATTAAAATCAAACATCCGCATCCGCGTTTTTCTTTAGCTGTGTAATAACATCTTGTTCATCCATAACTGATCTATAATAATCTATATATATATATATATATATATATGTATATACAGATTATGCACAGAGATGAGCACAAATATATATATATATATATATATATATATATATATATATATATATATATATATATATATATTAGTGATGTGCCGGGTACCCGGCCCGGGCGAACAGAAAAGGGAATCTCTGTTGAAATATCTGCAACAATTGTCAATGTTAACTCATGTAATCGTTTGTAGATGTTATCTTTTTAATTTGAATAATAAAAGTTCAGGTATATCTGTTTATATTTACAAATATAAAATATCATTTTGTTGGGCATTCCGAATTAAGAAATGGGAGCATTTTATTTCACTGAGGATGCTTTATATTGCTTGCTAAATGATGGTTGATAAAGAGTTATGAACAGGGATTAGCAAAAATATATACATTTTTTCTATATCGATCTTTTTTGCTTGATATATCGATATTTTATACTCGATATTGTTCCGTTGGCGATATATCGATATTTCCCCCTTAATATCGTAAGACCGATCGATACAAGACTCGGGGTTTGTGACGGTTATTATATGTAGTCAGTTCACAGAGTTCTTCAGTAACTTCAGAGTAACTTCAAATCTTCAATTACTCAATCAGTTGTCAATTCTTTTGGCGACAGTATCAAGGGCAGTTCGATATTTTTTTTATGTATCGGGCATCAGTGAAAATTCGTTTTTAAGTTGATTTTGTGAAGGTAGGACGACACGTTTCTGTCTTTCATATTTTGTAGATTGTCTTAATTTTTACAGATTAATTATTTTGCATATATTAATCTTAATAATTTAGTTTGTGATTGGCGAACTTATTAGTAAGAGATAATTTTCCAATTGTTTCTTTAATTAATAATTAAGTGATTTCCTTGCTGTGCATGAATGGACTTGTTTGTTCTCTCTCTCTCTTTCTGCTGTGAAAAATTAGACATCCGCATCCGCGGATTAAAAATTTGACATCCGATATAGCACTAATATATATATATATATATATATATATATATATATATGAGAAAGAAACATATATATATAGTATATATATATATATATATATATATATATATATATATATATATATATATATATATATATATATATATATATATATATATATATATATATAGTGATGTAAAATACCCGTGTATTTAAAGGTAAATACCCTGGGTAATTACCCGGGTAAATACCCAGGTATTTAAAGAATCTGCTTAAAAATTTAACATTTTTAGTAAATTTTATGATTTTAAGTGTCGTTTTATGATGGATGAAAAGTGAAAAAATGTTTAATTCAATTTACTATTTTTTTTTTTACGATATTTCGTTAAAGTTTCAAGTAAACATTGAGGCAAAAAAAATTTTAATTGTTTAATCCATACATTTTAACATTTTCTAAATAAAGCGAATAATTTCAGTATATATATATATATATATATATATATATATTTAAATATTTTATATAAAGATATAAATTTTTTAATATATATATATATATATATATATATATATATATATATATATATATTATATATATATAGGTATATATATATATATATATATATATATAGTTGAATAACCACATCATGACTCACAGGATACTCTGATGGCAGATGTTGTTCGATCCTTCTTTGGGATAGATATTCCCAAAGTTGCTGCTATTCTCTCACTTTTAGCCTATCGTGGTTAATCGTTGTTAAAGAGTGATCGCAGGGAAGCTATTACCAAATGGTCGACAGGGAAAATGATCGACAAGTCAAATAGTCGACATTTGTTTAAAAAAAAAAAAACTTTCTTTAGAGATTCTGTAACGAATCCAACAAAAGTTAACTTAACGTAACCTATCGTAACGCCAGCAGCGGGCTGTACGGGATTTTATTTTTCTGTTACCACCATTCGGGCTAGGCCCTATCGCATCGCAAACTCATGGCTACAAATTACGTCCTATTCACATATATTATCACAGATTAAAATATATACGGTATATTAAGCGCACTCAAGACTTAGTCCCTTTACATTCACCAACGATTTAATTGCACCAGCCACCTTCCTGCCATTCACAACTTTCCTACTACACTCTGCATCATCCGTTCCCTTCTCATCCAACATATACCCTAAATGTTTAAACTCGGAAACTTGTTCCAGCTGCTCACCATCTAACATAACTTCACACTGAGAACTCGGTCCTCACCTCACACCATATAACTTTATTACCTTACCTACGTTTCATTTTCAAACCTCCTTTACACACACTCTGCCAAATCTCTCTATACCAATCCTCTCAAACTCTCTCAGATTCGCGCCACAAAACCAAATCATCCGCATATGGCCAGGAGGGCACACTCCACTCATCTCCATTCTCCATCATTCAACACCATTTCTCTCACCCCCCACCTCTAATTCTTTCATAACCCCATCCATATACAAATAGAATAACCAAGGAGACATAACAAAACCCTGCCTCACTCCGCTATTAATACTAAACAATCACTTTTGACACCATTTATTCTTACACACGCCTCACTATCGTCATACATACTTTTGATTCCATTCAAAAGACTACCACCAACACCTTATATATCACTAACACCTGCCATAGAGCTTCCCTATTAACCCTATAATACGCCTTCCTGTTGCAAATCAATAAAACCTAAATACAATTTATCTTCAACTATATATATATATATATATATATATATATATATATAGCATATAGTTAAAGATATATATATATATATATATATGTTATATATATATATATATAAGTATATATATATATATATATATATATATATATATATATATATATATATATAATTAATGCCAAAAAATTCATCAATAAAGGATTCAGAACCCTAGACAACGTATAATAAATACATTTTATATTTTCCAAATAACACGTCTTTAAAGACCTCAATACTGAACTCTTTTAGGATTAAAATTTTTAACAATTAAGTTTCTGATAATGTAAAATAGAGAAGGCCAAAGAATTTACAAAATTTTATATTATAAGATAGCAATAGATAACACCTTTACAGACATCCCTGCACTACCTCATATATCCTCAAAAAGTGGGGGGAGAAAGAATTGCCCACATCGTATGTCCTGCGTGTCGGTAGAAGTCGACTAAGGGGCGGTGGTAGTTGGGTTGGCGTCTACTCACCACCCATCTCTGCTAGGAAATGCTGCTGCATGCCTCGGAGATATCGATCGCCGTAAACAGACCTCTAAATGGCGAAACAGGCGAATCGTATGGGTACATGGAATGTCAGAGGAATAAAATGTTGAGGAGAAGAGGAGAGAGGTGATGGATATTTAGAAAGTGGGCAAATTTGATTTATTCCGCCAGACTGAAAAAACAAAGATGAAAGAAAAGGTGAAATTGAGGGTAGGGTGTGAAATGTGTGCGTGCTGGTGTGGAAGAGAATGAGAGAGTGGGAGAGAAGGAGTTAAAATTTTGATGTGAGTGACCTGGGGTACAAAGCTGGTAGACTTTGTGTGTGTGAGTCCTAGAATTTTAATGGTAAATCTAAGTTTGAAAAGGTCAAGGTATGTGTGGGTGTGACGTATGGTCCATCTGTCCATCTGAGGGTAATGCTGAAGAGAGTACGATTTTTGGGATAATCTGAATGATGTTTCTGGATGGAGTGAGTAGGAGCTTCAGATTGATAATGTTGGGGGACCTGAATGGTTGATAGTGGTGACCGTAAAAAGCGGGATGGTATAACAGGTAGTTTTGGGCTCGTGTGGAGAAAATGAGAATGGTAGGAAGGTGATTGGATTTCTGTGAAGAGAGAGGTATGTGTGTAAGTATTACTTTCTTTTAAACACAAGAGTATCCATAAGTATACCAGAGTTGGTGTAGGTAGAGATGAAAATGAAGTGAAAAGTATGATTGATTTTGTGTTGGTGAAGAAGGAGATGTTGAAGTATGTGTTGGATGTTAAAATCAGCGAGGGGATTAGGAATGGGATTATCGGATCGTTATGTTGTCTTATGTAAAATTGTTAATGGGGCTTGAACAAGTTGAAGGTGATACGAAAGGAAGTGGTAAAATTAAGAGTGAGAAGTTATGAGCAAGACAATATGGATAAGTATGTAAGAGCTTGCTAGTAAATCGGTTGAATGTGAACAAGTGGATACTCGGAACAAATCTGGGGGCAAATGAAGGAAGCAATTGTTAGTAGTGCAAAGGAAGTGTGTGGATGTGCTAAAGTAGAAGTAAGAATGTTAACAGCGAATGGTGGAATGAAGAGGTGTTGATAAAAGCGGTTAAAGGTAAAAAGAAGCGTGGTTGAATGTACTAAAAGCAATGTGATGAAGTTTCAAAAGAAAGATGCTTGGAATTATATAAGGAGGAAAAAGAAATACTAAAAGGTGTATACGTAGGAGAGGTAAATGAACAGTTTGGAAGGAGGATGAATGGGGACATACAAGGGAATAGGAAACTCTTCTGGAAGGAAGGGCGAAAGGTTAAGAATGAGAATAACGGGAATCTGCTTAGAATAATAAATAGGGATGGTGCTTTTGTAACTGATGAAATGGATGTGAGGGGAGTGTGGAAAGACGAAAATCTGCACAATATTAACAGTAATGATGAGGTGTTAGTGAATGTGGGTTTGATGGTAAGAAGTAATAGGTATTTTGGGGATGAGGCTATTAGTAAGGAGGAGGTAATGGGTAGAGTGAAAGTTAAAGAATGGTAAATCTGTAAGGTATAGATGAAATTACTCGTGAAATGAGATCAAGAGCCGAGGCGAGATGGTGATTGATTGATTGGGTTGTGCAATAAAGCGTTTATGGAGGGTATAAGAAGTTCCAAGTGGATTGGAGGAGAGGGTAATAGTACCCTAGTAGTATAAGGGAGAAAAGGGGAACTGTAGAAATTATAGGGGAATAAGTTTATTGAATGTTGTAGGAAAGGTATATGCTGGCATTTTGGTCGAAAGAGTGTGTTGAGTAAGGGACTGATTGGTGAAGAACAAGGTGCGTTTAGGGTGGTAGAGGATGTGTGGATCAAATCTTTACATTAAAACAAATTGATTGAGAAAATGAGGGAAGAAGAATAAATTATATTTAGGGTTTATGGATTTGTAACAGGCGTATGATAGAGTTATTGGGAAGCTTTATGGCAGGTATTAGTGATATATGGTGTTGGTGGTAGGTTTGAATGTTATCAAAAGTATGTATGACGATAGTGCATGGGTAAGAATAAATGGTGTCAATGGTGATTGGTTTAGATTATTAGCGGAGTGAGACAGGGTTGTGTTATGTCTCCTGGTTATTCAATTTGTATATGGATGGGTTAAGTGAAAGAAACTGAGGGGGGTGGCAGGAAATGGTGTAAGAATGATGGAGAATGGAGATGGGTGGAGGGTGCCCTTCACCTATTATATGCGGATGATTTGTTTTGTGTGAAACTGAAGAGAGTTTGAGAGGATTGGTAGAGAGATTTGCAGGGTATGTAAAAGGAGGTTTGAAAGTAAATCGATAAGAGTAAGGTTATGGTTGTGAGTGAGACAGTCCTCGGTGTGAAGTTATGTGATGGTGAGCAGCTTGAGCAAGTGTCTGAGTTTAAATACTTAGTGGGTATGTGTTGGGATGAGAAGGGAACGGGCGATGCAGAGTGTAGTAGGAAAGTTGTGAATGGCAGGAAGGTTGCTGGTGCAATTAAATCGTTGGTGAAAGTGAAAGGACTAAGTCTTGAGTGCGCTAGGGTCTTACATGAGGGCATGTTGTTACCTGTGTTATTGTATGGTAGTGAGATTATGGTCTGGAATAAGAAGTATAGATTCAAAAGTCTACCAAAGTTCAGATGGACAATCTTAGGAGCATGCTAGGTGTGAGAAAGAATTAACAAAATGAGGAATGAACTTCTATTAGAGAGCTGTGTGGTGAAGAAAGGGTAGGTGTAATGAGAGAATAAAAATGAAAGTAATGTTGAGATGGTTTGGTCATGGAAAGGATGAATGATAGTCGGTTGGTTAAGCTGGATGTATAGTGGTGAGTGTGTTGGGAACCACCGGCTGGGAGACCGAAGAGAAAAGTGGATAGAGTCGGTGAACGAACAAATGTCTGAAGGAGAGAAATGTGAGTTTGGCAGGAGGCGAGAATAAAGGTGCATGATAGAGAGAATGGCGGGGTTTTGTATGGGGGCATGGTTGTGGCCCACCTGGGCCAAGTGGGATGAACCCCATACTGACGAGATGCCATAGTGAGGGTCCGTTGCGGTCCCATGAAGCTCTAGGGTGGATTTTCTGTCTGCGACGCAGTTTTCACTTCAATTAATGGTACAGAGGGAAGTGGTAAGTACTGGGCTTCACATTTGTCAAGTATTCTCCTATTCTTTTCCGATGCTTGTAGTGCACCTTACTCCCAGTCTTGGGAAGAAGAGGTAGGTAAAGAAAGAAAGATAGAAAGATAGCAATAAAACATGTAGCTAGAAAATAAAATTTTAAGCCAGCTGGAGGTACATAAAAAGAATAATAATAATAATGACAATGATAAAAATAATAATAATAATAATAATAATAATAATAATAATATAAAATGATGATAATAATAATAATAATAATAATAATAATAATAATAATAATAATAATAATAATAATAATAATAATAATAATAATAATAATGTGAGGTGAGAGGTATGAGTGTAAGTAATAATAAGAGTAGTAATAATAATGACCAAAATAAAAATAATAATAATAATAATAATAATAATAATAATAATTTTTTTTTTATAGTTGTCACCACTCAATCACGGCAGAGCCCTCATTCAAGGAGGGTGTTACACGCCTCAGAAGTCAACAACTAAAATAAATTACGCAGATGAGCACAGACGCAGGCTTTAAAGAGAGGGAGATTAAATTCAGCAGGAAACACAGAAGATGGAAGACAATTCCACAGAACAGAGGTGGAAGGAAAGAAGGAAGCACCGGCAGCGTACTAGCCTGGAGTGCTGATATCCACAACAAAAACTCATGCAGACACAGCACCCTTGTGCTACGCGGGCGCCGTAAAGGTGGTACGCGAGTTACAAGTTCCCCGAGCATCTGCCGCTGCGGTACCTATAGAAAAGAGAGATAAAGCACCAACATCGCGCCGCAAAGTACATAGAGGGTCAAGTATGAAGGATGTGAGAGAGAGGTATGTGAGTTAATACTCTTTTAAACACAAGTATCATCCATAAGTATACTATAGTTGGTGTAGGTAGAGATGGTATCGAAGTGAAAAGTAGGATTGATTTTGTGTTGGCGAAGAAGGAGATGTTGAAGTATGTGTTGGATGTTAAATCAGTGAGGGGATTAGGAATGGGATTATCGGATCATTATGTTGTTCTATGTAAAATTAAGTTAGTGGGTTGATGGAGAGGAAGGTGATACATGTGTGAAGTGGGCAAATTAAGAATGAGAGCTAATTGGAATGCGTAATAAGGGGTGCATGTGGTGAAGCTGCTCGTAAGTAACCAGCCAATGTGAACAAGCTGAAACTGAATAAATTCTGAGAGCAAATGAAGGAAGCAATTATAGCAATGCAAAGGAAGTATGTGGATGCGCAAAGTAGAAGTAAGAATGTTAACAGTGAGTGGTGGAATAAAGAGGTGATGCAAGAAGTAAAAAAGAAGCGTGGTTGAATGTACTAAAAGCCAATGATGAAGCTTCCAAAGAAAGATGTTTGGCATTATATATATAAGAAGGAAAAAAAGAAATACTAAAAGGTGCATACGTAGGAGAAATGAAGAGGTAAATGAACAGTTTGGAAGGAGGATGAATGGGGACTTACAAGGGAATAGAAGCTCTTCTGGAAGGAAGCGTGAAAGGTTAAGAATGAGAATAAGGGGAACCTGCTTAGAATAATGAATAGGGATGGTGCTTTTGTAACTGATGAAATGGATGTGAGGGGAAGTGTGGAAAGAACGCTTCGAAAATCTGTATAATATTGGAAGTATTGAAGAGGTGATAGTGAATGTGTTTGTGGGTTTGATGGTGCAAGAAGGAATAGGTATTTTTGGGATGAGGTCATTAGTAAGGAGAAGGTAATGGGCAGAGTGAGAAAGTTGAAGAACGGTAAATCTGCAGGTATAGATGAAATTACTGGTGAAATGATCAAGAACGGAGGCGAGATGGTGATTGATTGGATTTGGAAGTTGTGTAACAAAGCGTTTATGGAGGGTATGGTGCCCAGGGATTGGAGGATAGCAGTAATAGTAGTACCCTTATAAGGGTAACTGTCGGAATTATAGGGCAATTAGTTTATTGAGTGTTGTAGGGAAGATATATGCTGGTAGTTTGGTAGAAAGAGTGCGTCGAGTGACTGAAGCTGACCGACTTATTCAGAAAAGCTTGCGATTCTTTTAAAAGTAGTAGAGATGTGTGGATCAAATCCTTACATTGAAACAAATGATTGAGAAAATGAGAGAAGAAGAATAAATTGTATTTAGGTTTTATGGATTTACAACAGGTGTATGATAGGATTAATAGGGAAGCTCTATGGCAGGTGTTAGTGATATATGGTGTTGGTGGTAGGCTTCTGAATGGAATCAAAAGTATGAATGACGATAGTGAAGCATGTGTAAGAATAAATGTGTCAAAAGTGATTGGTTTAATATTAATAGCGGAGTGAGGCAGGGATGTGTTATGTCTCCTTGGTTATTCAATTTGTATATGGATGGGGTTATGAAAGAATTAGAGATGGGGGTGGCAGGAAATGGTGCTAGAATGATGGAGAATGGAGGCGAATGGAGGGTGCCCTACCTATTATATGCGGATGATTTGTTTTTTTTTTGTGGTGAATCTGAAGAGAGTTTGAGAGGATTGGTAGAGAGATTTGGCAGTGTAAAAGGAGGGGTTTGAAAGTAAACTTAGATAAGAGTAACATTATGGTTGTGAGTGAGGACAGTCCTCGGTGTGAAGCTATGTTAGATGGTGAGCAGCTGGAACAAGTGTCTGAGCTTAAATATTTAGGATATATGTTGGATGAAAAGGGAACGGATGATACAGAGTGTAGTAGGAAAGTTGTGAATGGCAGGAAGGTGGCTGGTGCAATTAAATCGTTGGTGGATGTGAAAGGACTCCAAGTCTTGAGTGCGCTAGGGTCTTAAATAGGGTTGGGAAAAAAACCGTTTTTTTCAAATCGTGTTTTTTTCATGTTTTTTTTTTTCTTTTTTTTTCAGTTTTTTCATTAAATGCATTTTTAAAAATATAAAGAGGCTAATATGATATTTCACTTGAATATTTTCATTTTTCAAATATAAGGATACTTGAAATTAAACATATTCCATTATGATTTATAAAATAGCAGAACTACCTTTCTTTTATATTTTATCAATTGTTTTCGTTACAATTTACAGTAGGTTGTAGCCTGCAGACTGCTGTTTGTAGGCTTCTACTTTCTAATTTAACTGTATTTTACATTTGTATCATATAATCATATTTATAATTTACTTTTAAATATTAATGTATATATTATATTTATATAGAATGAGTCTGAATGACAAAACTCAAAAGTGACTTGCAAATGAAATAATAAAAATATTGAAATTAAAATTATATCAAGATTGTAAATGAAGGAGGATGAGTGAATGACTAAATTAAATATTTGGCTTTGGAATATCAACTTTTGATTCACTAATCACTAGTCCCCACTCCCCAGACCCCAGTCACTACTGAGTACTGACTACTGTGCTGTGACTACTGTCAAGCTTATTATCACTGGGCTCATCAGCGTGATCAGCCACATTTAATTTTGATATGACTGATATCTCAGTCGTATGAAGCATCGTGTGAGAATGACAGTGGTGAAGGAGCAGTGGCAGTAACAGGACTCTTAAGCTTAGCTGCCTTAGCATAATCATCTCTCTCAGTTGGCAAATTTTCAGAATTTCCTAGTTCTAGATTATGAGCAATAAATACTAGTTTTGCAACGTCTACACAACAAAAGTTATATTTCATGCGAGGGCCTTTGCTACCTTTTATTTTCTTAAAAAGTACAGTCACACGACTTTTTGCACGTGTCATTTCTAAATTCTGATTAAATAATTATGATAAAAATGTTACTGAAAGCTGAAACAGAGTAAGAAAACATTAATGAAGCCATAAACAAAATATTATGAATATCAAAATTCAGAATATAAAATAAAAATATGGAAACCCCATAAAAATTTTGAACAAACTCAAGGGCTTCCACCTTGTTGGAAATTGGAACCAAAAAATGTCCAAATTAGAGCATATTTGCTAAAATTTATAATATAATTGTTCAAACATGTAAATAAAAAAGAAAAAACAAATTTTTACTTGTTTTTTTCAGGCTGTGTTTTTTTCATGAAAAAAACAGTTTTTTTTTCGGAAAAAAACGAGCTTGTTTTTTTCCTTTCCCAACACTACTTTTACATGAGGGTATTTTGTTACCTGTGTTAATGTATAGTAGTGAGATTATGATCTGGAATAAGAGGTATAGATCTAAAGTTCAATGTATTCAGATGGACAATCTTAGGGGCGTGTTAGGTGTGAGAAGAATTGATAAAATGAGGAATGAACATATTAGAGAGTTGTGGTGTGAAGAAAGGGGTAAATGAGAGAATAAATGAAAGTACGTTGAGATGGTTTGGTCATGTGGAAAGGATGAATGATAGTCAGTTGGTTAAGCGGATGTATAGTGGTGAGTGTGTTGGGAATCGACTGGCTGGGAGACCGAAGAAAAAGTGGATTGAGTCAGTAAAGGAATGTCTGGAAGAGAGAAATGTGAGTTTGGCAGAGGCGAGAAGAAAGGTGCATAATAGGAGCGAATGGCGGTTTTTTGTTAGGGGATATGATTGTGGCCAGGGGATGAACCTTACACTGACGATATGCCATAGTGAGGGTACATCGCAGTCCTATGAAGCTCTAGGGTGGATTTTCTGACTGCGACGAGTTCTCACTAATAGGTATAGAGGGGGCGGTAAGGCTGGGCTTCCTTTTCGACTTGTGTCATATTCTTCTACTACTTTTCTTTTCCGATGCATGTCATGCTCCTTACCCCCAGTCTTGGGGAAAAAAAGGATGATGATAATAATAATAATAATAATAATAATAATAATAATAATAATAATATTAATAATAATAATAATAAAATAATAATAAACTAATAATAATAATATACTACTACTACTACTACAACTACTACTACTACTACTACTAATATTAATAATAAATAATAATAATAATAATAATAATAATAATAATAATAATAATAATAATAATAATCCAACAATTAACTAACTTTGCAGAAATCTGGATCGGATGGTTTCTGACTAAGTGCGGCAGCAGCAATAAATGCTCTTTGTGTGGCGAAGAGAGTCTCCACAAGGTTTGATATCTTCTCAACATCTCCTCCGATTTGTTTTGAGCAATCCAGAAAAACTCTTACAGGTCCTGATATCAATTCATCATATTCAACGACGAAAGGTGAAGTAGTAGCTTCTGTATTTTATATATATATATATATATATAAATATACCGTATATATATATATATAATAATATATATAATTATAATATATATAATATATATATCATATATATATATTGTAATAATAATATTATATATTTTTTTTTCCTTTGAGTTAATGTACAGGACCCACCAAGAAACGGCCACACTGGGTTGATTAACAACTCCAGGTGGGTGGGTGCTGGCTTTTATATATATATATATATATATATATATATATATAATATATATAATAATATATATATATATATATATATATATATAATATCATATATATCATATATATATATATATATATATACATATATAATATATATATATATATTTTGATAGGCGTACAAGATAGCACTGGCTCAATGGAAAAACGACAAGCTGGGAACAGGAGAACCGTCTCGGGAGCCGATCTCTAACCGAACGCCGAAACTTGGAGGCTGCAGGAAAATCGTCAAATCCTAAGCAGTAAGTGGTGAGTTCAAGGACAGCGGAGGAAACTCAGGTTGTGGAGGTCGGTTCAAAATTTCAGACTCCGACTCCTACTCCACCCTCTTCAACTTCCGACGCTCTTGAAAAATTACTGACTCCGACTCCACCCTTTTGGAAATTACCGACTCCGAATCTGACATTGGAATATAATATACTATATATTATATATATATATTACTATATAATATATATTATAATAATATATATAATCATATATATACTATATATAGTATACATATATAATTATATAGTATAGTATTACTATATATAGTGATGGGCACGGTACATGAAAATTGCTTGGGCGATACCTACATCCGATACTTGTAAATTTCTTGGGCGATACCGATACTCGTTACTTTGAAAAAACGTTTGGCGATAACCATACGTCACGGTATTGTCATCGGCCGATACATCCAGATACATGCGGTACATTTGAGACATAAGCAAAAAGATGACCTGATAAATAGGTCTTCGAAGAAATAGTATACACTAATCATTCTATTACTGTCGATTCAGTGCTTCTTCATCTTTTAACTTTTAAATTGTATAAAAATTTAAGAGTTAAAACACTAAGGTAAAGATTTTGAAATTATATATATAGCCATTATATATATATATATTATATATATATATATTATATATTACATAATATCATACATATTATATATATATATATATATATACTATATATAATATATATATATATAATATATATATATTATATAATATTCAAATAATAATATATCATTACCAGAGAAAATCAAAATTAATGAACTAATTATATGTTATACATAATATATATATATTATATATATACTATATATATATATCTATATATATATTATTATAATAACTATAATAAATAATATTATATATAATATTAATCGGATGTGAGGGGTAGTGATGGAAAAAGCAACAACTTCGAAAAATCTGCACCAAATAACAGAATAATGAACGGCGGGGACATGTTAGTTGAATGGGTTGTGGTTTTTGATGGTGCAAGAAGGATAGGTATTTTAGGGTGATGAGTTATCTAGTAAGGAGAAGTATGAAACGGTTAGAGTGAGAAAGTTGACAGAATGGTAAATCTGCAGGCTATAGATGAAATTACTTAGTGAAATGAGCAAGAGCGGAGGCGAGATGGTGACTGATTGGATTTGGAAAGTTGTATATCAAAGCGTTTATGGAGGGTATATTCCAAGGATTCGGGGAGAAGCCGACGGTCATAATCAAGTACCTCTTACTATAAAGGCGTAAGGGAGGAACAAGGGAATAACGTTATTGAAGTTTGTTAGGAAGTATAGCTGGTATTTTGGCTTAAAATGAGTGTCACGATGACCTGAGGGGACTGGTTGCATGAAGAACAAGGTGCGTATAGGAGTGGTAGAGGATGTGTGGACTCAAATCTTTACATTGAAACAAAATGATTGAGAAAATGAGGCAAGAAGCAAGCAATAAATTATTATTGTAGGTTTTAGGATTTACACACAGGCGATATGAATAGAGTTAATAGACGAAAGCTTTATGTGCCAGGATATTTGGTGATCAATTATGTGTTCGGGTCGGTGGCTTCTGAAATGTGATAAATGGCACTCATGTGACGATAGTGAAAGCGTGTGTAAGACATTAAAATGGTACGTAATGGTGATTGGTTTAGGATAATAGCGGAGTGAGACAGGGTTGTGTTATGTCTCCTTGTTATTCAATGTGTATATCGGATGGGGTATCGAAGAATTCTGAGGTGGGATAGGCAGGAAATGGTGTTTAGAATGATGGAACAATGGAGAGCAGTGGAGGGTGCCCTACTCATTATATGCGGATGATTTTGGTTCTGTGTGGCGAATCTGAGAGAGTTGAGAGATGGTAGAGGAATTTGGCAAGGGTATGTAAAGGAGGGGTTTGAACAGTAAACGTAGATAAGAGTAAGGTTCCATGTTGTGCAGTTGAGGACAGTCCGCAGGTCGAAGTTATGTCATAGATATGAGCAGCTGGAGCAAGTGTCTGAGTCTTTAAATATTTAGGGTATGTGTGGATGAGAAGGGAACGGAATGATGCGATTGTAGTAGGAAAGTTGTGAATGCAGGAAGGTTGCTGGTCTGCAATTAAATCGTTGGTGAAGTAAAAGACTAAGTTCTTGAGTGCGCTAGAGTCTTTACATGAGGTATGTTGTTACCTGTGTTATTGTCTAGTGAGATCATGGTCTGGAATAAGAAGTTATAGATCTAAAGTTCAATGTAGTTCAGCATGGACAATCTGTAGCGGGCATGCTATGGTGTTTGAAAAAGAATTATAAAAATGAGGAAACTGAACGATTATTGAGAGTTGTGTGGTTCGAAGAAAGGGGTAAATGAGAGAATAAAACAAGAAATAGTG
Source organism: Trachelipus rathkii (assembly GCA_015478945.1). Lineage (NCBI taxonomy): Eukaryota > Metazoa > Arthropoda > Malacostraca > Isopoda > Trachelipodidae > Trachelipus > Trachelipus rathkii. Next base: position 17,953 of record JABUQX010122664.1, on the reverse strand, counting down.
GAATGTATGTTGAGATGGGTTTGGGTCATGTGGGAAAGGAATGATTATAGCCGTTGTTAAAGACGGAATGTATAGCTGGAGAGTGCTAGTTGGGGAACCGACAGGCTGGGAGAAGGAAGAGAAAGTAGATGGAGTCGAGGAACGAATGTATGAAAGAGTGGATTGTGATTTGTGGCAGAGGCGAGAAAAAGGTGCATGATAGGAGGAGAATGGCGCGGGGTTTTGTATGGGGGCATGTTGTGGCCCACCTAGGCCAGGGGATGACCCTTACCATTGACGAGTTTACCATACGTGAGGAGCGTCCGTGCGCGGTCCCATGATGCTCTAGGGTTGATTTTCTGTCTGGCGACGAGTTCTTCCTAATTAATGGTACAGAGGGGGCGGTGAGGCTGGGCTTTCTTTCTTCGACGTTTTATTGTTCTCCTACTGCTTTTCTTTTCGATGCTTATACAGCACCTTACCCCAATCTTGGGGCAAGAGGAAGGTGAAGAAAGAAAAAAGATACTATTATACGTATATATATTATATCATATATATATCTATATAATATATATATATTTATTAATATATATATTCTATATATATACTATTATTATATATATTATTATATATATTGATGTAATATATATATATATTATATTATATATACCTAAATATATAATAATATTATATAATGATAAATAAATTAAGATATATAATCTAATAATAGTATATAAATATATATATATATCAAAGGTAAATAAAAATATAAGTATGAATAAAATGAATTACCTAAAGTATATATATATATATATATATATATTATATTATCTATATATATATATACTAATACTATATATATATATATATTATATATACTATATATATGTCATATATATATATATATATTATACTACTACTACTATACATATATATTATATATTAATTAGTTTAGCGTCACAATACTACTATATACTACTATTAATACTACTAATTATTATATATATATATACTATATATATATATATTATAGATATATATTAACTATATATATATATTCTATTATATATATATTATATATTATATACGTATATATATATATATATATATATAAACATATATAATATAATATACTATAATACATTATATATACTAATATTATATATAATATAATTAGTTCTATAATACTATACGATATATATATATATATATATATATATATGATATATATATATATGAATATTTGAAAATCTAACTTCATAAAAATTATCTTAAATAACAAAATAGAAAGCATTTTAAGTATATTCTGCCCCATCACTAGAAAATATCATTGTGTTGTAGGTTATATTCATTTCCCTTATAAGAATACTAGCGGATTCGAAAAGTTATTCAGAAAAATTCGAATTCTCTTGGAGAAAAAGGATAGACCGCCAAACTAAACAATTCTTTCACAGGTGAGCTGAAGATGGAAGTTGGAGTGAGTATTGGTTATTTTTTAAAAAAACTCTTAATTCCATTCTGATATGGCATGTAACTGATGAAAGAGAAACTACTCCTCTTCCCCCAAGAATTTTAGCATTTCCATTTCATACGAATCTTGATTTGGAATGGATGAAGAGGAAGAACACTCGAAATCAAAGAAGGCATCGGAACTTCCATCTGAGCCATCTTCATTAATTTCTAAAAGACTTGTGTCTGTGTAGTGCTCGTCTAAACTTTTCATAGCTGCTACTAACAGTTCCTGAACTTTTTTAATCATAGTATTTGTATTAAATTGATAATTTATTGTCAGAAACCTTAATTTAAATTGAGGATTGGATGCGGATGCTAAAATTGCCTGTTTGCATGCAGCATCCCAATTCTTATGTAGAAGAAGGAAATTTTCAAACCGCTTATTAAAATTCGATGCAAGTGAATCAAGTAGCGGCTGACAATGCTTCAAAGATATCGAATGAAGACGATGTATCTTTTTTGAAACAGCTAAAAGTGTTGGTAACATACAACCAACTTCAAAAAATATTCAATAAAAATTACAAACAAATTGACAAGCCTAACTTCTTCAATCAACTTGCTATAAGAGACTGCGAGTCTGAAACTCTGAAGTCCGAATGGCATAAATTTTGAATGTTTACGATTGCAAGGAATAAACATATTGGGAACACGTTTCAGCTTAAATGATCTATTGACGCGACGTGAGAATTAATGAAACTAATATTAATATATATATATTATATATCATTATATTATATATATATAGTATTATATATATATATATTATATATATAGTATACTATATATTATAATATAATATATATATTTATATATATATTATATATATATATATATATAATATATATAGATTTTGTGATGGACGATTAATCGGAATCGGCATCGGAATCGGAGGAATCAGCTTTTTTCAGGAACCGGAATCGGAATCGCGAAAATGTATACGGATTTCTTGACCGATTGCTTTGGTATAGCAAATCTGAATAAATAATTCTTTATTCGTCTGTATTGATGATTTCAGAGACAAATTTCGAGCTGCCGTATTGATTTGTTAGTTTCAGTTCTTCCTGAATTCTATTTATTAAAGAAAAACTGGATTGGAGCGGCGCGATTCTTTACGTAGAGCCTAAGATGTCATGTTAGGATTTTCAGACAGGCAGACATTGCATGTTTTCGTTAGTCATGTGATGTAATTATGTTTGATATTAATACCCGTGAACTCGTAAGTGAAGCAGTTAGAAATATCTTTGCCTTGTCAGGGTTGTAAAATGAGCTATTGAATATAGAATGCTATCATTCGAGTTCACCTTTTCCGTATCTCACAGAGCATCTATATAAGTGATGTCTTCAAAATGTTATGGAAGATTCAATATTCTGCTAATAAAATTCAATGTGGTTATAGTAAGGATAACGCACCTAATGATGGCTGCAGGAGTTACACAGGCAGGATTCCAGAAATTACCTTGATTTTTACACTTTTGACACTAGTTCTCAATGATGATATTTGAACAAAGAGACGTTAAAAAAAAAATATATCCATCTATGCAAACAAATCGTAGGTCAATTTAATCACTCGCCCCAAGCTATTTCCAAGTATGAGAATATTCAAACTGATTTAATTGTAAAGTTACAAATTATTCAGGATATACAAACCAGATGTAATAAGCCAGTATCATATGCTTTCAAAAAATTTTTGAACAAAAGACGGCTCTTATTTCATATTGCAGTGATCATTCAAAACCTGTATGCTTAGAAACAATGGAAGTTCTTAAAAAATTGACATAAAAATACTCCAAAAATTTTGTGATATGTACAAATTTTTTGAGCCAAATGGAATCAATGCATCGGCATAATCCCAAATGAAATGTGCATTTTGCGGATTTTTTTTAAAAGAGTCAGAAAAAAAACTATTTGAGGGACTTTTGGTCTACAGTATCAGCATGTGAAAATTCTAAAAAATAGATTCTCCATGACTTTTTTGATAAGAAATCTTGTTAGCTTGCTAACCTATCTTGATCCACGCGTTAAAATTACATTCCTTGAGGATAATAACAATATAAAAGTGGAAGATATTCTTAAGCAATGGATTGTGCGAAATATATGTTGTATTAAGGAAAGGAAAACAGTTTCCACTACTTTAAACCAATTTTCAGATTTTCTCATTTATTCAAAACAGAATGGGGCGAAAATGATACTAAGATATAGTTTTTTAACTCAGGTTTTAAAAGTCTGTTGTTTCGGAATTTAAAGAGAAAGAGACTTTAAAAACAGCAAAGAAACTCATTCCAAGGAGAAAGACACATATATTGAAAAAATGAAGATGTCATACAGTAAAATCAGCCAATAAAAATATTGAAACGTATGTAAAAATTCAGGCAAAGTCCCTTACAATGGTGTCATCGAATAAAGGTACCTTTCAGCATTTGGGTATCCTTGCTAGAAAATATTCAAGCTCGTCCACTTTCGTGGAAAGTGAAAGATTCTTCAGAATTGGAGGATCATTATTCTCCTAAAAAAAATCGGATGCACTCAGAAACGCGAGAAATGTTAATGGTTTTTGCACTAAAACTTAAGAGTCATGATTTAACTAAAAATAATTATGATAAATTTTTGCTTCAAGATTTTGCCTTTGCCCATAGGTGATGTTTTTTATAGTTTAAATAAAAGAAAAAGAATTTTTTTCATCTTAATTGAATGATTTTTTTAAAACTTGCTACGTGATTCATATCCACCTAAAACTTGTAACAAGATCTTAACTAATTATTCTTTAGCAGAAGCTACTACAAAACAGGAACCATATAACAGTGACAGTTGTAAGTTTTTAATAGCTAAACGTTGTGGAATCAGCAAAATTAGGCAATATATATTACTGCTTTATATATACTATAATATGATATTATATACTATATATATTATATATATATATACTTATACTATATAATATTATATATATATTAATATATATATATATATATAATAATACTATATATATATAATATATAAAGAATCGGAATTAGGAATCGGAATCTGCACTTATGACTGGTTCGGAATCGGAAAAGGGTGGAATTTTGGTATCGTCACATGTAATGACATACATATATATATATGTAAAATAAAAATATCTTATATATATACTATTTTACATGAAGTACCATTACAAAAAGGAACCATATATACATAATGACATACATATATTATGTAAATATATAAATATCCTTATTATATATATAATTAAAAATAAAAAATCATTAAAACTACCTATTTTACAGAAGTACTACATAAAGCGCCAACAAGTGGCGATTTACGATACATTCGGTACTTGTAGCAACCAGTGTTGGCATACCGATTACCAAAATGTATCCGCCCGATAACAAGTAACCCAGGTACATGTATCGCGATCCTAGTATCTGCCCATCTCTGTATATATATATATATATATATTATATATATATAATATATAATATATATATATATTATATATATAGTACTATATATATATAATATATATATATATTATATATATAATATATATATATACTGAATTATATACCTACTAACTACTGTTCTAAGTACATATATATATATATATATATATTCCTCCACCACTGCGTCCCTCGTAAACACAAGAGGTGCCTTGTTCCCTCATATGAAAATTGTGTGAATATTCGAGACTCAAGGATCACTCGTGTGTGGTACCTCCTTCTTTCCAGCCACATCTATTTTATGAACTCCTTACCTTCTTTTATTTTCCCCGCAATATTTGAATCTTCTCTATTTAAAGATCCCGTGTTGCGCGCCACCTGAGGGGAATTGCGTTATGCCAAGGGTCAGGGTGGGTTTACTTTCCATTTATGTTAATTTTTTTCTCGTTATGTAATTTTTTTTATTTATTATATTTGTTTATTTTTTCTTTGCCCCCTCCTGTGTTTGAAACGGGCATTTTTGCCCGTAGTGTGGTTAAAAAAAAAGTACTACTATATATATTATATATATTATATCATACTACATATATATATATATTATATAATAATATATACTAATATACCTGATATATATATATATATATAGATATATATATATATAATAATCAGACTATTATCATATTAGTGATGCACCGTACCGTAATCGGTATCGGTGGGTATCGGTTCGATTTTTGATGGTATCGGTAATTTTGAGAAGTCAGTAGTCGGTATCCGGTAAAATTTTGCCGATACCTTTAACCGATACCACACATTTGCTCTTTAAATGATTATTTCGCATATATATATATATATATACTACTATAATCATATAGTATACTACTCCCATCTACTATATACACATATAATATATATATATACTATATATATAATATATATATAGTAATCATATAATAATAAATATACTATATATTTTAATATATGATCCGCAATATTGTCTGATTAATTTCGTATCTATCTGACCCACTGGTATGCTTAGTATAGGACGTTTGTTCCGAGATTTGCACTTTGTGCTTACGACAACGGAAAGAAAAATGCTCGGTTGCGTTCGTTATTGCAAAATCGTAAGGAAATGCCTTACCAAACGTTAAGGAATTTCTTTAATTCTATAAGGTTGATATCTTGATTTGCTGATTTATTACTTTTTAAACAAAATGTTTGTAAACAAAAAAAATAACGGCGTGTAGGCCCGTTTGAATTGATGAATATTTTATTATTCAATTAAATCTGCTTTAAATCTAATTTCTTCCAAATTCATAAACTCCATCCCACCAATTTAGTTGATCAATTTTTTTTTGTAATATAAACCATGCTTATTTTTATGTTTTTGTTTTGTTTATCCCGAAAATCGACCATGTGAAGCCCACCGAAACCACAAAACACGCACCACACAGGGGCTCACAAACGAAAACAGCCGCCGACAATACAAAGGTAGTCCGACCACAACCCTACTCACGAGCATACAACTAGCCACACAAGACTACCACTAAACAGAACACACCAAACACACTCACTCGAACCCCACTGTAGAAACCCTCGTTCGCCGAACCGCCACCCGAAACTCACCTCCTAACCTTAGAAAACCCAGCCCTCAACAAAACCGATGACATACCCCCATTCATCGACCTAGGACATCACACACGATCTTCCGTTCCACATCCTCCGATTTAATGCGGCATCGCAGACTCTATCGATCCCGAGACCCCCACGAACAATGCCAAAAACACAAGATGACACCCCGCCTAGCGCAAAACACCACCTGCCACAGCGGGCTCCATCACAAAGCTGATTCAAATTGTTTTCAAAACAAAAGTAAAACCTCTTAAGAAATCGTGTCGCTTGTTTGCTCGGAATTCCGGGAAATTTGTAGTTCAGGCAATCAGGGAGGCAAAGAAGTCGTCTCCAATGGGATGTTAAGGATAGGTTTCAAGTGTTTTTTATAGATAAAGATTTCCAACAACTTTTTAAGTCGTCTTATCTGTAAAAAGCATTTTGAAGATATGAGAGAATTTCTTGAAGAATATAGGTGTGCCTATTGATGGTCATAGCGATCTCGTGACAGCTAAAGTTCTCTGGTGGAAGATGGGAGATTAGTTCGAAAGGAAAATGTCCATGTGTCACTGAAGGCCCTCGCATCTTTATTTGTAAAGTCTTGACCTTACAAAGTCGACGTTGCAAATCGGCCATTTTATTTGTAACCGATGCTGTGACCTCACAGTTGCATGTGGATGCTTTCATTATAATCTTAAAGAAATGCCAACTGAAGTTGTTGTTAATTAAAAAAACATAAAAGGAACTTGCATTGTGGAAAGTTGTTGTTTAATGTTGTTTAATCTTAGAAAGTGGAAAGATCATTGAAATGCTAACGTAAACGGACTGTTTATGAACATCCTAATGACCAGTAGAGTTTTAGGGCGGATAAGATGTTATCGAAGTAGAAACGGAAATAAAACAAGTTTATCACAAAAGGTTGAGGGATAAAGATTAAGCTAGAAAATTTACGGCGGAAAGGTGACTTCTTCATGGAAAAACTTCAATCAGAACATTCTATTAATAGGCTTGTATATGCTGGGTCTTAGGCCCGGCAATTTTATGAATAAAGGAGATAGAAACAAAAGAAATTAGTCCCAGTAAAGTATTAGTGGGCTTGCGGGATAAATACGAAGTAGAAAGCCCCTAATGTTCTTACTTGGAACTAATTCTTTAGCTCTCTATTCCTATTAATTCAATAAATGATAATATCATCAATCGAAAGCGTTTACGACAGAATGAATTTTAGTAACATTTCTCTTGCTTTTAATTTAGACAGTTCTTTCGTTTGTCATTTGTGCTTACGCTCCTCCATAAGGAAATGGGCTCACCAGCTTTTTAGCAAGAAATTTCCTGTTTAACGCCGCGATTTTCGGTGCTAGGCTTACTTTTGTTTTAAACATTTGGAATCAGCTTTTCTGATAGAGAGCCCGTCGATTTTGAATAAACAGAAGTAAAAAATAACAAATGGCTTCTATGTTTAACAAAATAATTGATTCAACTCATTTGTTGATGGTTTATCAATTTGGAAGAATTAGATTTAAAGTTGATTTTATTGAATGAAACATTCACAATTCAAACGGGCCAACCACGCCGCCAGTAGTATACATCACATTGGGACTGGAGAGTTATCTAACACAACCGCATAAGTCATAAAAGATGGACCCTTCTTATCTAAACCGCAAACGACAAAATGATAAGGAAAGCGCGAAGAATAGAGAGACTTCAAAGGGTGCCGCCGACCGAGAAAAGGTCGCATGTGTTTACTATTCTTATTCTATATATTCTATTTCTAGCTTCTAGAAACGTGCCGACCATATATTGTAGAATACACGGTCCTTTCGTGTCCTATTCCTAGGTATTGGGTACGGGAGAGTCGATTGGTGTGTATTAGGTGCTGCTAAGATGCTTCCTTCTACGAGTTATTTACCCCCCCCCCTTGTTTCTAGCTTCTAGCATGTTCCGACCTATATTGTAGATACACCGGTCGCTTAGTGTCTACCCCTAGTGTTACATTGGGTACGGAGATCGATTAGTGTTATATTAGAATGTGCGTTAGGAATGCTTCCTTCTATTGAGTTATTTACCCCCACCCCCTTTTACTTAGTCTTTTCTAGCATGACAGTTCCTACGTCATCGAATTACATCGGTATTAGTGCCTACTCCCTAGGTTATAAGGTACGGGAGTCGATCAATTGGTATACATTAGAAGGTGCCTAGGTTGGTTCCTTCTATGAGTTAGTATCCCCCACCCCCCTTTCTAAACCTTCTAGTGCGATATATCGTATATGCCTGAATATTTCCGAGTATTTGTATCGATTAGTACCAGTATCCGACCACTGCGAATCGGTTTCCTGTGGTTTACAAGCGGAAATCGATTCACTCCTAACTAACGAGTTAGTATTAGACATACCCTACCCCCCTTTTCTAACCATTCTTTTGTTTCTTGGAGCTTGATGAAGTCGATCTTAGTGGTGACTAGTATGGTTTTGAGGTATGCGAGTCGATTGCCGCTATTTGCCGCAGGCGTGGACTTTCAGCCGTGCGCTTTTTAGAACGCCACCAACATTGCGTTTTTTCCGTAGATGCGGTTACCCCTTCGTTCAAAAACCTATCTATGACGGGTAGTCATAAATACAGGGGTAGAATGTCTCAGAAAATAGATTCCCCCGCGTAGTTGCTTTCTCCGAACGCCAGATCCCCAGAGCCCCAGGGCGGGGGTCATTTAGGGCAAGAAATGAACAAAATGAGATCTTAGCAAAAGAGGTGTAAGAGTCATCAGTATCTTCTTCAAATTTGGCATATTCTTCCTTATATGTTGCAACCATTGTTGTATCCAGTTTCCAAGTCGCCTTACCGTCAAGGGGGGGGTTCCCGCCCCCCTTAAATGTTTAAAAATGGACTTAGAAGCTGAAAATTGGTTGAGTGTATAGAAGAGACATAAATGAAAAAGAATGGCTATGTTAAACTAATTCGCGAACCATATGGAGCCGGACAGAAGCTGGTGGTTGCGGTGCCCGAATGGAAATTCAGGCTCCTACCACATATTAGAACAATTGAGGTGTCTACATATATATGTTTTCAATGGTGTAGAGTTCATTTTTGGGCGTTTCAGTTGCCATAAGCTGATTCTTCTAGCTTCTTCTAGCGACGAGCATGTCCTACATCTTAGAACACACCCATATTAATGCCTACCCTATGTTATAAGGTACGAGAGTCGACTTGGTATATATTAAAGGAGTTAGGATGCTTCCTTCTACCAGTTAGTACCCAACCCTTTTCTGAGCACTTCATAGCAATGACATGATCCTACGTCATAGGAATACACCTTAATATTAGTGCTTCTACTATGTTGATGTATTGAGGATTCGATGGTGTTGTATTAGAAGTTGTTAGGCATGGTTCGCTTCCTTCTTACGAATATGACCCCCATTAGGTGCGCTTAGGCCCCCTTTTGATTGTTTTGGCCTTGATATTTCGCCTTGATACCGTTCATCATAAGCCCTGAAAATTGACCTTTCATAAATAAGTTCGTGAGGGATTAAGGGAGATTAAGTCGCATGACATGTAGGTAATCCTGACGCTAGTACCTGTGTAGGGAACTGTCTCCTAACATGGAGGTCATGTCAGGATCTGCCCCTAACTTAAGAGTCCCTGTAGTAACTATCCTAACCTCACACCTACACCTACACACACACACATGCACACCCGCTAGCTACTTTATACACACAGCGCAACACACACCCGCCCTAGGCACTTTATACACCACACGCACAACCCGATAGGCTACTTATCACTACACTTAGGCTCAACACATATACCTACACCACACTTATACCCACTATAACACACACCCATAAGACACTTACACCCACCCATAGAGCATATACACTTCACCTTAAGACACTTACACCACACCATAGACACTTACCACCCACCCATAGACACTTACACTCACCACTTAGACACTTACACTCACCCATAGACACTTACACATACACTCACACCACACACCACACACACACACTCAATATCTTTGATGCCTAACTCTTGATGCCTCAGTTGATGCCTCAGCTTGATTGCCTCCAACTTTGATGCCTCAAGCTCTTGACTGACTAGCATTTTGCATGCCTTCAGCTTGACTGACGCATCTTTGTTACTGGAAAAAAAGAAGGAGGAGGCATGTAGTAAGAAGAGTAAGAAGAGGAAGAAGAAAGAAGAAAAGAAGAAGAAAGAAGAAGAAGAAGAAGAAGAAGAAGAGAAGAAGATGGATCAATGATGCGAGCATTATGATCGCCGGAGCCGGAGCCGGAGTTTTGTGATGGCGAGTCAGACATGCGATTATCTGGGTCCCGTTACAATACTTGAAGTCAATTGATGACGGTTCTATATATCACTATAGCGATCATACTATATATATACTATATATATTATATATATATTATTATATATATTATTATAATTATATATAATATTACTATATATATATATTTATTAGTATATATATATAATATGTTTCAAAGAACATAGATTCCGAATTTTGGGTTTCGTGACCGCCCAAAATGAGTCGAGAACCCCCCTTTCGATGGTTATCCTCACGGAAAAAAAGAAAAATTACAGATACGAGGCAGGAGAAAAGATTAAGGGAAGGGAATAGAAGTCTTCGTAAGAATAGAACAACTGAATCATTGGAGTTTATTCGTATACGCACCGGTCGCATAGGTCGGTGCCGGTGCATCGAATAGGTAAATATGTGCTTTGTCCACATATATTAGTGTGGTTATATATTCACTGTTTTTAGTGAGTAGAATATGAATAACATAGTTTCGATTACACTCAAAGATGTTCTTTAGGGACCCCAATTGAGAGGGGAGCCGAACCCCAAAATATGGTTTTTACCCTTTTAAATGAAAATTTAAAAGGATATAAGTTAAAAATACATAGACTTTACGCTCTATCAACAGCCCCATGTTGCATAAATATATGTAACAGCCAGCCCTATGTTGTACAAATATATATAAAACTTAACACTAGAGAACTTAAGTGGTTTCCTACTCTGTAAACCAATACCACACATAGTATACATCATGTTGTTACAACTGAGATATTCAAGTCAAAAACTTGCACTTCGACTTGTTAATGTCATGATATATTCAAGTCCCTTATTAAAAAGGTAGTGTCATAATACTTGCCAATGATTCATATGTGTCGTGCTATGTGTATGTTTAGCTTAAGGTCGTATTCACATACGTCTTACATTTTTATTTCAAACTGAGGTATTTTATTTATAGAAAAAGCTGCTTTCATTACCAAAGTTAATTAAAGTCGAGTTAAAGTTAAAGTTCGACGAGATAAAGTTTTGCAAGTTAAAGTTAAAGGTTTAAATTTTCATGATCGAAGGATAAGATTATATTTTTCATCTTAGAATACAAATTTTTTTGAAAAACATCTTATATTTGATGCCAAAAAATCCATTTCTTTTGATGAAAAAACATTTTATTTTTTGAAAAACATTTCCTTAAAAAACATTCTCAAACAAAAGTTGTCAAATTTCCACGAAAAAACATGATTTTAGGGACCATAAAGCAATAAAGCGCAGCTAAAACACAACAGCAACAAGCCTCCAGAAACAGTTAGCGCAGGTACATGGAACACGTACATGGTAACCGTGTTCACTGCTTATACCCTACGATACTATTCATCAAAATATTATGTCACGTACCTATTTTTCTGTTCAATCATATACATTTGTATTTCGACATTATACCCTTTTTCTCAAAACTTTTTAAAAACAAACTATAGACTTAAATAAATATATTTTAATTCTGTAAACTTAAGAGACCCATGGTGCCGTAGAACCTCAGATATCGCTATTACTTAGTATATTACATAACTATATAATATATATATACTATATTATATATATATACAGTACTATATATATCCCAATCTCATCATATTATACATACTATCATTTAACATTTATACATCACCATAATCAGTACCCCCACCTATATATATATATACGATATATAGAAATCCACTAGCTAACACTAAAAAAAATTTCCCATTTACTTAAACAACAGTAAAGTAACTAACCATGCATACAAAATGTAAACATATTCACATTTTTTCATGCATGTCCTTTAACAATATCAATAATCTGTCTAATCGTACCGAGTGCCCTTGTAAAGACTTATAAAATAGAATTATCACTAGACTAACCTAAAGGTCTGGAATAAATACCTAAGAATAAATACGCATACGCAACAACACTCACACACCACACACATACCACACACAACGACGACACCACACACGGAATATTTGCAATCGTAACAAAGTCTTTACATTAATAAAGCTAACATAGCATCACCTAAACTAAGAGAATATAATGGTACAAACGGCAAACAACCAAAATAACATACTTAAGCAACGAATTAAACGCTAACTCGATTAAACAGAAAGTTTCACATATCTAACAGGCAGATAAAGTAACCAATATAGCATACAACAAACGGCATAACTATTCACACCTTTTTCATCGCATCGTGCTTTAATCACTATCAATGTATAATTTACTTACATTCGAACATAGTCAATATTAACAAAAGATTTACGTATCCTAATCCTGAACATATCTGTAATGAGATTAAGAAAATGCCGCAGCAACAAACACCAAAACCCACACACCCACACACACACACACGCAATAATATGTTCAATACGTAAACCAATGCTGCTTTTACATTAATTAAAAGCACACATGAACACCCTTTGAACTAAGGAAGTATAATATACAACGACAAAATTACATACCTGTAAACACGATATAAACTGTTTACGATTAGCAAAAGTTCCATACTCTAAAGCCATCAGTAAAGAGCTACAATTACCATAACAAAACGTACCTGTACATGTTAGCAAGGGGTGAAAACGAGCGCCTGGTATCTCTACACGGGATGGAAGATGTATTCTTTTACTATATATTTATTATGTAATGCTATTCTTGGTTTTCTTTTTATCTTGTTCACCATTAAGGGGAGCGCGAATATCCTCATTGTATCATGTGCTTTTAACCACAATCCCACTCATTAATATGATATATATATATATTACTAATATATATATATATACATTATACTGGTATTATATTATATAGTAATATATATATACATAGTATATATACTACTATACTATATACATATAATAATACTTATATAGTGTAAGACTTTGGATAGACTCAAATTCCACGCTTGACATATCCGTGCATCTATATTTCGCCCTACTTGTGATTGGCTGAAATATTCCGTATACCTTCCGTGATGTGGTTGAAAACGACCCTTTGCGTTCTACCTGAACCTGGCTGTTTTCTCCAGCAAGATTCGCCTGTTCTTTTCTCTTAATAGCATCACTATTAATCGTCGATTCGTCTTTAGATTATACGTGACGCATAGGGAGAGGTCTGTGCTCTCTGTCCTGTTAACATGATGATTTTTGTTAATATTTTAGCTATGTAATTGCGATAAAACTTGGTACGCTTAGCATTATTCGTTAGTTCAAGTATGATAATTAGGACAGGGATTACTGATAAATCTTGGTGGCCTAAATACTTTACCATGTTTAATGTAAAACTAACAGTTGATATTGTTAAAGACATGCATTGAAAAAGTGTGAATAGGTTACGTTTTGGTAATGTTAATTTAGCTCTTTACTTGAGTTAAGTATGGAACTCTTGCTATTGTAAACAGTTTATTCGCGATGTTTTAAGGGTATGTTTAATTTATGTCGTTGACTATATCTATATTCTAGTTCAGGTGTCTTGCTCATGATTGGCTTTGAATCATAATTGTTACAACATTGTCATACGTTAACATATATTCAGTTGTGTGTGGTCGTGGTGGTTGAGTGTGTGTGTGTTTGGTGTGTGTAGTGTGTGTGTGTGTGTTGTGTGTGTGTTTGTCGTTTAATGTCTGTGGCCGATTAATTCTAATCAATACAATAGTTACGCGTTTAGGATACGATTAAATCTTGCTAAACAGATTACTATGTATAATGTAACATAACATTGATATGTTAAAGACATTCATGAACAAATCAGTGAATAGGTTACGGTTTTTTGTATGTTATGTTAGTTTACTTTACTGCTTTAAGTATGAAATTTGTTAATGTTAGCTGTTTAATTGTGCGTAAAGGTATGTTAGGTTTTGCCGTTGTACATTTATATTCTTAGTTCAGTGTTATGCTATGTTAGCTTTGATATGTGAAAAAACTTGTTTACGTATGCCAAATATCCTCTAGTGTGTGTGTGGTGTGTGGTGTGTGTGTGTGTGTGTCGATGTGTGTGTTGTGTGATATGTGATGTGTGTGTGTGTGTGCAGTGCCTGCTGTGTAACATAGCGCATATGCGATTTATTCTTAGTGTTATCTTACAATCGTTTAGGTTAGAGATACGATAAATCTTGTTAAATATTACTATGCTTATTTTGTAAAATTAACATTAGATATGTTAACAGACATGCATGAAAAAAACTGTGAATATGTACGTTTTGTTATGCTGATTTAGTTGACTTTTTACTGTTGTTAAAGTTATGGAAATTTGTTAATGTTAGTTGTTTATTCTATAAATATATAACACTATATTATATATATATATATATATATATATATATATATATACTATAATATATATATATATGATATATATATCATATATATATAGCAGACTACTACAATAACATATATATATAAAAGGTTCTAATACCAGGTCTCTTAAGTGTTACAAATTAAATATATTATTTAAGTTAAAGTTGTTTTAAAAAAGTTTTACGAAAAGCGGTAATGTGGAAATACAGATGTATATGATTGAACAGAAAAATAGTTAGTGACATATATTTTTATTAATAGTATGTAGGGTAAAGCAGTAAAGCAGTAAAACATGCGAGTTAAAGTAGTAGGAATATTAGCGCCTGAGGCATTGCTTTGCTGTAGTGTTTTACTGCTTTATTGCTGTTATGATCCCTAAATCATTGTTTTTCGTGGACAAATTTAACAACTTTTTTTCTAGAAACAATGCATTTTTTAAAATGCTTTTTCCAAAAAATAAAATCCGTTTTTTCATTTCAAAGAAAATGTGTTTTCGAAAAAAACAAAAAACTGTTTTTTCATCACAAAGCACAATGTTTTCAAAAAACATTTATTCTAATACAATGAAAAATACTAACTTTACTCCTTCGAGCAATGAAATTAAACTTTAACTTTAACCTTTGCTATGTTCTCATCAATAACCTATCTCCAACCTTTTCAACTTAACTACTCATTATAAACACATTTAACTTCTGTAACTGAAACAGCTTTTCTATAAAATAAAACATAGCCCTCAGTTTGAAATCAAAATCACTGTTAAGAACTTATGAGTAATCACGGATCTACATCTAATACATACACAACCACTACACCATAACAATACACATGCCCATATCATACTACACCAATTCACGCTCTTATAATTTATACAATAGACTGATTGATATCATTTCATTTAAACAAGGTAGAGCTGCAAGTTTGCAACCCTTGAAAACCTATCTCAGTTGTCGCATAGATATTCCCACCAATTGAATGTTCCATGTAAAGAAGAGAGACCCCACTTACAGCTTTTCTCTGTGTTAATATTATATATATTTGGCTACGAAACCAATAGGGCTGCCTCGCTTCAACATCTCATTTACTCGCAACATAGCAGTGCTGTTAGATAGTAGTCCGCTAGAGGCTCTCATTTAATTATTAACTCTAGTATGCCTTTTTCAAAAATTTCATTACCTAAACAGGCTGGTAATCAAATCCATTTATTTTGGGGTTGCGGCTCCCCTTCTCAAGTTGGGTGGGTCCCTAGAATCTTTGAGATGTAATGAATTAATTCGTTATTCTATATTCATACATAATCTAAAAAACCGCCTTGATAAAACAGCACTATATACTAGGCGGGAACAAGCACATATTTGACTTAATTCGGCACACGCACCGACCCTGCACCGGCCTGCCGATACCCGATAACTTTCAATGTCTCAATTGTTTATCTACGGAAACTCTTCTTATTTCCATTCGCTTCACTTTTCCTAAGCCTGCCCTGCTACTCTGTGAATTTTTGTTTGTTTCCAGCCTGAAGGATGCCACTCAAA
Organism: Trachelipus rathkii; assembly: GCA_015478945.1. Classification (NCBI taxonomy): domain Eukaryota; kingdom Metazoa; phylum Arthropoda; class Malacostraca; order Isopoda; family Trachelipodidae; genus Trachelipus; species Trachelipus rathkii. The sequence continues at coordinate 1,281 of JABUQX010122664.1, read as the reverse complement.
GCGGGCAGTTCTGAAACTCATTCTTGGGTACTAATCTGAAACCCACAACACTTCGCGAATTCCTATGTTCTTTGAACATATAATATAATATATTATATACTATATATATATACTATATAATATAATAATATATTAACAATAATATATATATATATATAATATATAAATATACTATACTATACTATGATATTAATTAATATATATATAAAAACGTGGCTCAAATTGACTCACATTATGTACACACGGAGCCCAGACACATTCCCAGGCTCTGACACCACACACTAAACAAACTCCGGCCTCCGGCTCCCGGGACTCGAATAACTCACTCCGTCATATCGAGACTTCCTTCTTCCTGTCTTCTTATTCTATCTTCTTCCCTTCTTCTTACTCCTCTTCCTCCTTCCCTTTTCAGTAACAAAGATGCGTCATACAAGCTGAGGCATCAAAGATGAGTCATCACAGACAAGCTGAGGCATCAAAGTTGAGGGCCCACAAAGCCATGACCGGCCTCAAAATTGACAGTCATCCAAAAGCTGCTCAGCCATCAAAGTTGAGGCATCAAAATAAATATGCAAATACCACAGCCTGCGGATAAGTGGTTTGTGTGTGTCGTGTGCTGTGTGTGTGTGTGTGTGTGTGTGTGTGGTGATGTGTGTGAGTGTATGTGTAAGTGCTCTATGGGTGCGAGTGCTAAGGTCTAAGGGTGAGTGTAAAGTGTCATGGGTGGGTTGTAAGTGTTCCTAATGGGATGGTGGTAAGTGTCTAAGGGTGAGTGTAGTGTTCTATGGGTGGGTGTTAAGTGTTCTTGGGTGTGTGTATAATGTGGAGGGTATAAGTGTGGTGTAGGTATATGTGTGGCTGGTTAATGCCAGCCTTTGTGTTGTATGAGTAGACCTATTCGGATGCGTGTGTGTAATAAGTAGGCCATAGCCCGGAGTGTGCGTCTCCTCCCTGTATTGTGATATAAGTAGCCTAAGCGGTCCGTGCGCTGTCAATGTGCTCGTGCCAATGTGTGTGATTTTTCTGTGCCCGTAGTGTGTAGTGCGTGTAGGATGTAGGCCTGTGAGGTTTAGGATAGTACATACCAGGGACTTCAAAGTTGTAGGGGCAACTACCTACATGACCTCATGTTAGGACAGTTCCTACACAGGGTACTTGCGTCAGAATACCTACCATGTGCTGACCTAATCTCCCTAATCCTCACGAACTTTTAGAAAGGTCAACTTTCAGGCTTTGATACCGGGTATCAAGCCGAAATATCAAGGCCAAAATCGAAATATC
>JABUQX010122663.1:5000-55120 GCA_015478945.1 Trachelipus rathkii | reverse complement strand
CTAACATTGTTAAAGACACTTTTTTTTAATGAAATAAATTTTAAAAAGGAAAGCTAATTTTCGTCCTGACACGCGAGACCTCTTCAGGCTAAGGGACTGGATTTCTTTCTTGATCTTCATCAGTTCAAGTGTGTTTCAGTTGGTCTGCTATTTTCTTCATGGTGTTGTTAAAATATTTTGATGTTTTCAGATATTCATTTTGTATAAAATCTATCTTAACTTCACCGGGATGCTTATTGTAGTTGTTACTATTATAAATGCAAAAGGATTCCAGGATTTTGCGATGGTTCGTGTGATTGATATTTCTGATCATCTTTATATTGTTGAAATTGATAGAGTGGCCTGTGTTACGCCTATGACTTGTTAAAGCTGAATTTATGCTGTCCTTGTGCAGGTCATCTGTATGTTGATTTTTTCTTCTTTGCAAATCTATGGTTTCACCTATATATGTTTTATTGCAAGTATTGCAGGGGATGTGATATATATACAGCTTTGGGGGAGATTTTCTTTTCGTTTTGGGGGTTTGAGAATGTTTTTTAAGGTGATGTTATTTGATGGAATGAGGGTAATATTTTTTGGTAATATTTGTTTTAACGAATATAATGGTAATTGAGGAATTGGTAAAAAGGAGGTGTTGCTATTTTTCGGGGGAAAGGTGCTATAGTACCTCTTTTTTGCTTTGTTAAATGCTTTTGTGATGAAAAACTCAGGATAGTAAAGTGATTTGAAAGTATTGTGGATGTATTTAGTTTCTTGTGCTAGAAGAGGGGAAGGCCAATCTCTGTTCTGTCATCTCTATTTCTCAGCTAATTTTGTGTTTGGGGAATGATTAGATAGCCAATGTATATAGTTTGGTGCGAATGTTTGTTTTCTATATATAGTAAATTGCAAGTAATTGTTATTCCATGTGATTAAGGTATCAAGGAAGGGGATAGAGTTGTTGGAAGGCATTTCTATCGTATGCTGAACTGAAGGATGAATAGAGTTAATATAGTTTAGGACATCATTAGGGTTGGTGTTGTGAGGGAGGGAGACAAAAAATGTCATCTACATATCTAATCCATAAACTATTGTTTAATAAAGGGTGGGGTAAAATATGATAAAATTCTGTTAGTTCCATATATATGTTACTGAGTATGGGAGACAGTGGGGATCCCATACTCAGGCCAAAAGTTTGTTTGTAATATTTGCCATTAAAATGAAAGAAGTTATGTTGTAATGAGAGATTGGCCTTCCCGTTTCATATATTAAAACAGCTCATTAATCTCTCATTACAACATAACTTCTTTCATTTTAACAACATGAAGAAAATAGCAGACCAACTGAAACACACTTGAACTGATGAAGATCAAGAAAGAAATCCAGTCCCTTAGCCTGAAGAGGTCTCGCGTGTCGGGACGAAAATTAGCTTTCCTTTTTAAAATTTATTTCATTAAAAAAAAAGTGTCTTTAACAATGTTTTTAATTTGTGTACATTTAGTAATAAAATGAAGTGACAGTAAAGCATAATACTAAAAAAGAATATATATATATATATATATATATATATATATATATATATATATATATCCATATATTATATCTACCCCTGTCAATATATATATATATATATATATAAATATTATATATATATATATATATATATATATATATATATATATATATATATATATATATATATATATATATATATATATATATATTAGGGATGGGCCGGATAGTGAATTAGCCGGATACCGGATATCCGGCTGGAAGTTAACCGGATATCGGATAGTGAATTAGCCGGATACCGGATATCCGGCAGTCTGTTATATAGCGTCGGGCGGGGTGACTAAATAAAAAAAAAATTATTTTTGCTCATCGTGGTAGTACTACAAGTTTTATTTAGATTATCTTTAATTCTAGAGAGTTTTTATATTTTAAAAAATATAATAAATTAGTGTATAAAATGTCCTTAAATAGAATTTCACATTTGAAAAATGAGTTTTTTTTAACTTTGTTTTAAATGAAAAGTTATGGACAGATTTTAATTATATATTTTTTCAGTGTATACAGTTGAGTATGTTAGCTTTAAACTGGCAAACTAAATTTTTGTTCCAAACAGTGCATAGTGGTTAAATCGCTGGGCCTAACTTGGCCCGATTCATCCCCCCAATAAAAATTGATGATGGGGTGAATTGGGCCACCATTGTTATTCTTATTTTATGTAGCCTATTATTATTGACATTTTTATTACATATAGCTAATTTAAATATAATAAACAGTTACTTATATTAAGTAAAAATTAAAATAAAAAATGAAATTTATATGGAAAATATGAATTCAAAAAAGTGTCAAAATTTGTCCCACGAATGGGGTGAATTGGGCCACCACATTTTTATTCTTATTTTATTTATCATTATTAAAATTTTAATTACTTATTACTAATTTTAATATAATAAACAATTTCTATATTAAGTAAAAATTAAAATATAAAATTGAATTTATACATAAAAGAGGAATTTAAAAAGATGGCCCAATTCACCCCACAATGGTGGTCCGATTCACCCCTTCAAACTGAGTCTAAATGATCTTTATTTAAACTTTAATAAAACTATGATTATTAGAATTACATTATTATTTTTTTGTGTGCTTATGACCTACTATAGGGCCTTGATTTTCAGGAAAAAAAATCCAAAAAGTGTATTAGGGGAAAGTGGGGAGACGAAGTTATACCTAAAGTGGTCAACGTCACCCAGCCCAACGCTATACCGGGATTATATATATATATATATATATAGCGTCGGGCGGGGTGACGGGCCCGCCTCTTTAGGAGGGGTGATTCGGTCCACTCTAAATAAAAAATAATAAAAAAAAAAAAAAAAATTTTCGCTCATTTTATAGCCACGCGGTAGTACTACAAGTTTTATTTAGATCATATTTAATTCTAGAAAGTTTTTATATTTTTAAAAAATGTTAGAAATTAGGGTACAAAATTTCCTTCAATAGAACTTCACTTTTGAAAAATGTGAGTTTTTTTAACTTCGTTATAAAATGAAAAATTGTGGATCGATTTTAATTATTTTTTCAGTGGATACACTCGAGTATGTTAGCTTTAAACTGGCGAAGTAAATTTTTGATCCAAGCAGTATTAGTGGCAAAAAAACGGGGCCTAACTTGGTCCGATTCACCCGCCGTAAAATTGATGGGGTGGCTCGGACCACCATTGTTTTTCGTATTTTACGTATTATTATTGACATTTTTATTACGTATAATTAATTTAAATGTAATAAAAAGTTACTTATATTAAGTGAAAATTTTTAAAAAAAATGAAATTTTAATAAAAAAAACGAGTTCAAAAAAGTGTCAAAATTTTTAGGCGGAGAGGGGTGAATCGGACCACCTTATTTATATTCGTATTTTATTTATCATTATTGACATTTTTATTACTTATTACGAATTTTAATATGATAAATAATTATTATATTAAGTAAAAATTAAAATATAAAATTGAAAATATACGTAAAAGACGAATTTAAACAGATGGTCCGAGTCACCCCTCAATGGTGGTCCGCTTCACCCCTCCACGGTCAGGCTGACTCGGCGTTATTCAAACTTAAATAAAACTTTTATTATTAGAATTACATTATTATTTTTTTGTGTGCTTATGCCCGACTATAGGGCCGTGATTTACAAAAAAAAAAATTTCCAAAAAGTGCATTAGGGGAGAGTCGGGAGACCAAGTTATACCTAAAGTGGTCCACGTCACCCCTATATATATATATATATATATATATATATAGAATATATATATATATATATATATATATATATATATATATATATATATATATATATATATATATATATATATATATATATATATATATATATGGCCAGTCTCCAGATTAGGTGCCCCCTGTATCTAAAAAAAAAAACACTATATCTACATAAAAACTTAATATATTTTTGAATTTAGCGTACATTGTAATGCAAGAACTAAAAAAAAAATTAATAATTATTAATTTTAATAAATAACTCCAAAAAATATTATAATCGTACGTTTCAAAACTTAATTTAAACATGATACCCATAAAAAATAAACGTTTTCCTTATATCTTTTCAATACTTTAGGGGAAACTAAAAATAATGGCAAAAATAAAAAATAAAAAAATAAAAATTAAAGTTAAATTAAAATTAAAAAATTAAAATTGCATATAGTTTAGGTTAGGTCAGGTCAGGTCATCAAAAAAAAATTAATTTCTCTAGAACATCTATCTATCAGAGTTGTGTGTGTGTGTGTTTTTTACATACATGGGACATCTAATCTGGAGGCTGACATTGAGGGACTCATGACTTTGGAACGCGAAAATTTGGGGGAACGAGAGAATTATTATTATTATTACTTTTTTTATCTCACTTTATTTTATTTCTTCTTCATTTATTATTATTATTACTTTTTTTATCTCACTTTATTTTATTTCTTCTTCATTTTCCTCCATTACAATGTGCGCTGATTTCAAAAATGTATTCAGTTTTTACGTGTAGGTGCTGCCGTTCTCGAGTTACATGATGTCAGCTTTAGACACTCTTACCTATATATATATATATATATATATATATATATATATATATATATATATATATATATATGTATATATATATTTCAAATATATATATATATATATATATATATATATATATATATATATATATATATATATATATATATATATATATATATATATATATATATATATATATATATATATATATATATATATATATTACTATATATATATATATATAATTTATATATAAGTAATATTATGTATATATCTATGACATACTATATATATTGACAACTTGACATATATATATATATCAGAGGTGGACGTTCCGCAATTGCGGAATACCAAAATAAATTGAGGAATTGCAATTGCGATAATTTGAAAAATGTTGTGGAATTGCAGTTAGCGGAATGCCTATATCATTCCGCAGTTAGAGGACTACCAAAAAAAATTGTAGTTTCAGTGGAATGCCAAAATTTATAGTCCACAAATTTTTACACGTTGGCCATCTTTGTACGTTTGATAGCAACACCGAAAAATCGTTTTTTTTTTTTTTTTTTTTTTTTTTTCTTCAAAGGATCATGTTTTAAAGAGGTTTCTTTTATTTCTGATGTAAAATTTATCAATATTATAAATGATATCGAGTGTTACTATTAATCGACCGATTCTCAGTATCGATAATATTTAGTTCTCGATTGTCCTATAAAGTTATAATCGATATTGACCATTTATTCGTAGCACCACTTTTTCTTAATAGCAGACGTATATTTATTTCCAACATTGCATTTTATCAAGTTTTGTGCCCTGACATTTGCTCTGATTTTTATATTTTATCACTGAAGGCGGGTAACATTGAGAATAAATTCGTGTTTTTTTTATTATAAATTTCTGAGAATGTGCGTATATATACTGGTAAATAATACAATGCTTAAACACGTTAAAATAAGCAGTGGTAATTACTATTTAGTAATTACAATACTTAAACGTGAGAATAAAATTATGGTGGTAAAAATTGCATTAACATGTGTCTTAGTAGCTTAATTCCATTATAAATATCATATTTTTTACCATATATTTTAATATTTTTATAATATATTATTATAATATTTTAATATTACCATATTTTTACCATAATTTATGAAACGTGTCACCACCAAATTTCAGATAAATTGTATTGTACAGTCAACATAAATGATGAATAAAATAATATAACATGGTATCGGGGGTGAAAATTTCTGTGTAAGTGGAGTCGGAGTCGGAGTCGGAGTCGAAAATTTATAGAATTATTATTATTATTATTATTATTATTATTATTATTATTATTATTATTATTATTATTATTATTATTATTATTATTGAATCTGAAAGTATTAAACTGTGAATGGCATAATCCAATATTTGGGTCGTGCTACGCCCAATTTTAACCCCCCATAAAAATGGACATAAAATTCATTTGGAATTATCAGCCGATTTTGACCCTATAAACGCAAACTGTATTTTTACCTAAAACATTGTTTTCGGTGTTTTTCTGTGTACCTGTAGTTATTCTTTCAGAATTTTCAATTTTTCAAAACCCCTGTTTTTAACATTTTTCGGATCAACTTCCAGAATTTTTTTTCAAATGACTTCAAACTTGAAATATGCATAGATGGTCCATTACCTACAATATTGTACAAGTACTTTTTTTCGATTTTTTTACTTTTGTGCTCAGCGTTGTCCAACTTCCAAACCCACTTTTTTTTAATTTGAAATGAATAATTGCGATAATTTTGTTGCTGTTCGGGCGAAGTGAATGAAATTTTCAGGGCATAAAGTAGTCGGGAGATGCCCATTTTTTAGTTAGATAATTTCTTTGTATATGCATTAGTTTTGGATTTGTTCTTGGAACAAATTTACAAAAAAAATAAATAAAGTTTTGGAAATTTTTTTAAAAATTTTCTATTGAGTATACAAATTATCTATTCAAGCCCTGAAAATTTGATGTTGATCGGTCAAGTAAAAAAAATATCCCAATATTTCACTTTTTCAAACATTTGAATTTTGGAAAAGTGAAAGTGTACTATTCTTTTTCTATCATCCGATCCAACATCAAATTTTCATGTATAAATCGAACGAGATGCATCTTTTTTCTTGGAAAAATTTTTTATACCCAAAAGAAAATTTTTAAAAAATTAAAAAAATAATTTTTTAAATTTGTTCCAAGAACAAATCCAAAACTAATGCATATACAAAGAAATTATTTAAGTGAAAAATGTGCATCTCTCTCGACTACTATGCCCTGAAAATTTCATCCACTTGACAAACAGAGAAAAAAATTATCGCGATTTTCATTTCAAAATCAGGTGGTTTTGAAGGTGGTTAACGTAACAAATCAGAAAAATGGAAGAAGTACTTGTACATTGTGTAGATGTGAGCCTATCCATATTTCAGGCTTGAGAGTCATTTCGAAAATCGTGGAAGTTGTTACAAAAACGAAAACATGGGTTTTGAAAAGTAAAGTCTAAGATTACAGACACAAGCACAGGAGAACATCGTCTTAGAGGCAAAAGAGGCACGGTTTGGTGTTTATAAGTCAAAACAATGATAGTCAGTACCATAATGAGGCGAAAATTGAAGGTAGCTCAACAAATATTGAATCATACTATGGCTAATTTATAATAAAGAAATAAAAAATAATTTGCATTATAATTACGTTATACATTTGTTTCCGAAACTGAAATATTTGTTTGTCATGTATTGCGCCCGCATCTTGATGTCTTTACGGTAGTTTACCGTATAGCATTTGGGGATTAGATTCATTGGAAAAGTGTTATCTTTTATTCTCAAAAAGCAAACAAAAAAAATAGTTGAAACAAAAAAAATGTTTTACTGTAACTCTGTAAGCACTAAGCTGAGTCAGAGTCGAAATTTTGAATTTGACTGCTGGAGTCGGAGTCGGAGTCGGAGTCGAAAATTTTTGTTTAAGTGGAGTCGGAGTCGAAAATTTTTTTTTACCATATACGTTAATATTTTTATAATATATTATTATAATATTTTAATATTACCATATTTTTACCATAATTTATGAAACGTGTCACCACCAAATTTCAGATAAATTGTATTGTACAGTCAACATAAATGATGAATAAAATAATCTAACATTGGTACCCAACATCGAAATTTATATATATATATATATATATATATATATATATATATATATATATACTATATATATATATATATATATATATATATAACAATATATATTTATATTTATCTCATATATATATGTAAATATATATATATAAGCTGCTACCCATATATCTATATATATATATATATATATATATATATATATAATTTTTCAAATTATTTGGAATATTTCCCTAAACGAGGAAGAACCTACTAGGAAAGTAATTATCCGGTTATCCGGCCGGATAACAATGATATCCGGCCGGATACCGGATAGTCAAAAACTTGGCCGGATAGGCCGGATACCGGATAGTTGCCGGATATCCATTTATCTAACTATATATATATATATATATATATATATATATATATATATATATATACAGATTCATGTAAGGAACATTCAAATATATATATATATATATATATTATTATTATTATTATTATTATTATACATTCACTTTTGTCCCGCTTGAGCGGGGTAGTGGTGCGTACAGCCTCCCTCATTCACACCTCTCCTCATCTCGCCCTAACCCACCTCCTCCACCCCACTCTATCCCTCGCCAACACCCTACCCTCTTCCTCCCCCATCCCTCCCTCCTCCAGCATCTCCTTTATTCCATCCATCCACCTCCTTCTTGGTCTCCCCCTTCCTCTCCTTCCTATCCCCTCCGCCTCCCAAACTCTTCTAACCACTCTCTGTTCCTCCATTCTCACTAAATGCCCATACCATCTTAACATTCCCTTCTCCGCTCTTCCCACCAGACCATTCCTCCAATCACATCTCTCCCTCACCACCCTATTCCTAATCCTCTCCCTTCTACTGACCCCACAAACCGCTCTCAACCCCTTCATCTCAAATACTTCCAACTTTTTCCTGGACCTGGCATTCAACCCCCACGTTTCACACCCGTACAACACCGCTGGTACACAGATTTTCTCAAACATACTTATCTTGACTTTCTGTGATAGATCCCCCCCTTTCCATATTTCTCTCAGACCACTCAAAGCTCTCATTCCTTCACCTATTCTATGCTCTATCTCCTCCTTCATCCCTCCCCCCTTACCCAACTCCATCCCTAAATATCTAAAAATCTTTACTTCTTCCAATACTACACCCCCTACTCTAACCTCTAACACCTCCTCCTCTACACTCTCCTCCTCCTCAAACACTAACACTTTACTCTTACCTGGATTTATTTTAAGCCCCTTTTGTCCACACATTCTCTCAAACTCCCTCACCAAATACCTCAGCCCTTCCGCGCTCTTCGCCACTAGGGCAGTATCATCCGCAAACAGTATCATGTTCACTTCCCTTCTATCATTCCCATTCATCAATTCCACCCCCCTCCCCTCCCTCACCATTCCTCTGCCAAACACTCATAAACAAATTGAATAGCCACGGCGACATTACACACCCCTGCCTCAATCCACACACCATCCCAAACATCTCACTCTCCCCTCCTAACACTCTCACACACATTCTGCTATTCCTATAAAAAGCCCTAATACCTTTCCCTAACTTACCCCCCACCCCATTTTCCTCCAACACCCTCCATAATTCACCCCTATTCACTCTATCATATGCTTTCTCTAAATCTAAAAAACACCCATACACTTTCCCTTTCCTCTCTATACTTTTCTCCACAAGCATCTTTAATGTAAACACTTGATCCACACACCCTCTTCCCTCCCTAAACCCTCCTTGTTCTTCCCCCATTCTCCCCTCCGTTAAACCTCTTACTCTCTCAATCAGTATTCTTCCGTACACTTTCCCTACCACACTTAAAAGACATATACCTCTATAATTTCCACATTCCATCCTATCCCCTTTCCCCTTATACAGAGGAACCAAACAACCATCCTCCCAATCCTGTGGTACCTCACCACTCCTCCAACATATGTTATACAATCTATACAGCCATTCCTCCACCCCTCTACCTCCCTTCTGCAACATTTCCATTCTCACACCATCCAGACCTGCGGACTTCCCTTTTTTTCCTTTATCCACGGCCCTAATAATTTCCTCCATTTGTATTTCATCCCCCCCCTCCCTCCCCACTTCATTTCCCATCCTCACCTCTTGCATTTCTTCCTCCCCTACCCCACCCCCTTCATTCAATAGTCCACTAAAGTACTCCCCCCACCTCTTCCTCACCCTATCCTCTCCTCCTATCCATTCCCCATCTCCTCCCTTAATCCTCTCCCCCAACCCCTCCTTCTTCTTCCTTTTTTTATTAACTTCTTTCCAAAACATCTTACTCCCCGATTCAAAATTTTCCGTCACTCTTCTGCACCATTCCTCTATTGCTCTTCTCTTCGCCCTCTCCACCGCCCTCTTTGCTTCCACTCTAATCCTTCTATATTCCTCCCAACTATCTTCTCTCCTACTTCCCAACCATTTCACATAGGCCTCCTTTTTCCTTTTTACCACCTCACTCACCTCCTCACTCCACCATTCACTCCCTTTCCTTCTGCTTGCACCCACCCTTTTTACTCCACATACCCTTCTAGCCTCTTCACATACTGCCTCTCTAAATCTCTTCCACTCCCCCTCCACCTCCCCAATTCCCGTCCCTCTCACGTTTCTCCACCTGTCCTCCATACCTCTCCTAAACTCCCTCCCACACACTATCTCCTCCAATTTTTCCACCTTTATCACTTCCACTCTCCTCTTTTCTCCCCTCTCCCTAACCATCACCTCTCCTCCCACCCTTATCCTGGCAAGCACCAAATAGTGATCCGATATCCCCCCCCCGCCCCTCTAAATACATTTACATCTAATAATCTACCTCTATCCTTCCCATTTACACACACATAATCTAGTAACGCCCTCCCCCCCGTTATCTCACTCTTCCATGTATACTTATGATTATCACTTTTTTTAAACCACGTATTCCCCACTATCATTCTTCTTTCGACACACAACTCTATCAGACTTTCTCCATTAGCATTCCTCTCCCCTACCCTCCTTTATATATATATATATATATATATATATATATATATATATATATATATATATATATATATATATATATATATATATATATAATATATATATATATATATATATATATATATATATATATATATAAATATATAAATATATATATATATATATATATATATATACAGTAATTGATATGTATGATATATTTATAAATATATATACATAATAATAATATATATATATATTTTTATATAACATAAATATATATATATATAAATATAATAATAATAATATATATATATAATAATAATATATATATATATATATATATATATATTTATATATTTTCAGTTAAACAAAATTTTGGCTATACTTTTGCGGTTGATTTTCTTGAAGATGTTACTTCAAATAAATAAATACATTAATATTTTAACAATTAGCGTCGGGCGGGGTGACTAGGCCTGCCTCTTTAGGAGGGGTGATTCGGTCCACTCTAAATAAAATAAAAAATAAAAAAAAAAAAATTTTTTTCGCTCATTTAATAGCCACGCAGTAGTACTACAAGTTTTATTTAGATCATATTTAATTCTAGAAAGTTTTTATATTTTTAAAAAATGTTAGAAATTAGGGTACAAAATGTCCTTCAATAGAATTTCACTTTTGAAAAATGTGAGTTTTTTTAACTTCGTTATAAAATGAAAAATTGTGGATCGATTTTAATTATTTTTTCAGTGGATACACTCGAGTATGTTAGCTTTAAACTGGCAAAGTAAATTTTTGATCCAAACAGTATTAGTGGCAAAATCACGGGGCCTAACTTGGTCCGATTCACCCCGCCGTAAAAATTGATGGAGGGGTGACTCGGACCACCATTGTTTTTCGTATTTTACGTATTATTATTGACATTTTTATTACATATAATTAATTTAAATATAATAAAAAGTTACTTATATTAAGTGAAAATTTTTAAAAAGTGAAATTTTAATAAAAAGAATTCAAAAAAGTGTCAAAATTTTTGAGCGGAGAGGGGTGAATCGGACCACCTTATTTTTATTATTTTATGTATCATTATTGACATTTTTATTACTTATTACGAATTTTAATATGATAAATAATTATTATATTAAGTAAAAATTAAAATATAAAATTGAATTTATATGTAAAAGACGAATTTAAACAGATGGTCCGAGTCACCCCTCAATGGTGGTCCGCTTCACCCCTCCACGGTCAGGCTAACTCAGCGTTATTCAAACTTTAATAAAACTTTTATTATTAGAATTACATTATTATTTTTTTGTGTGCTTATGACCGACTATATTTACAAAAAAAAAAAATTCCAAAAAGTGCATTAGGGGAGAGTCGGGAGACCAAGTTATGCCTAAGGTGGTCCGAGTCACCCCGCCCCGCTATATTTATTTCCTTTTCCGAATTTGTGTGATATATCAAATTTCGAATATTTTTGTTAAAAACTCGAAAAATTATAATTTGGCCTCAATTTTAATTTGAAATCATAGTAAATACCAAAAAAAAAATTTGATTATATTTAGGTATGTTTATATATTTTGCATCAATTTATAACAAAGGAGTAATGGAATTAAAATATATTTTTTTTTTTTTGATTTAACCCTCTATTATTTTGTGTAAGATTTACAGTTAACCCTGGTAGAAAACCCCGGTTTTTCCTGATTTTTGGCCGGGGCTGGCCGGGGCCCCAGTCGGTTCCTAGACCAATGTTACATGATTATGATATGGTATATTCCACTTTTATGCTTTTAAAATTTGCAGGATTGTCAATTTTCTTCAGTAAGTCATAATTGAAAGTACAGTGGACCTTTTTTTTTCTGTATTTCATTGATGGAATTATCAAAAAGGTCTTCTTCATTATTCATCTCCAGAAATTGTTTTCAATCTTTATGAATTAGTTTCATATGAATAGAAGTTGGGATGAATTAATATTGCATAACATAGTTATCTGCATTTAATTTTCTGACATTTTCTCAGTTCATGCACCAGAAAATATCTACATTATGGTTATTTATATGCTAATTGGTTGGAAGTTATCATTCAAGTTTATAGTACCTGAGGATTTCAAAACTTTATTAGTACCAGACTAACAATACTTTATTTTTAATTTATTTATTTTTCCATTTATTTCTTTTTTAAAAGAAATTATATATGATGTATATAGGAACTTAGCGACAACTTTTTGTAAGCACAGAATAATTTTAAAAAATTTAAGTGTTATATTTATAGGATTATTTTTATATTGAAGTGAAAATGCCTCATCCCGAACATTTAGAGCAAGAATATGGAAATACCTCCAGTAACGAGGACCTACACAACAGCATGCATTATCACTACCATTCTTGTAGTAAGTTATAATTGTTTACTTTATAATGATTTAAGTAGTTTGTTTAACAAATGTGAAAGATATTTATTTAGCTATAATTTTTAAAAATAAATTTCAAATTTTTATCCAAATATGAAAGCTCACAATATAGTTATATTCTTATAGGTACAATTCAATACTTGAGTTATTTTGGATGCGTAATATTATAATACACATTTATTTATATGGAAGCTTGTTAACTCTCAATAAACTCGTATTTTACAATTATTGTTAAATTACTTATATATTACTACATATATTTCCGCTGTTGAAATAGCTTTGCTGTCTGATCATTTTCTCAACATAATAGTATGAATACTCTCTATAACCTAAAGTTTTTATGTCATGATGGTGGTAAATAGTATATCGCCAAGTAATTGTGTGTCCTATTGCCTCTATCATCGTATCATAATCTCGCTGTTTATCACTGATATATAAAGTATTCCTATTTGTTTTCGCCGTCGGAGTTCTCTCAGCTTATCCTTGCTTATATTATATTCTCACATTTAGTGAGTATCTCTTGTGTATGCTCAATGAGCGGAGCAGACAGAGAGTCGGCGCACCGGAGTCGGGTAGTCTGTGTCCTAGGGTATATTAAGTGTACTGGATCCGTAAATTCTGGTCTGTCAGCAATACTAAGTCTCTTTCTTTTAGTGATCTTCTGCTAATTGTCCATTTATGTTGTTCCTGAAGAAGAGATACATATTCTCTTTACCAACTTGTTCAGGAAAGGTCTGCCAAGTATTGCACTTGCTTCCATCCTCGACGAATATAAATATCGTTTTATCAAATAATTCAGGAGGAAATGTCACTCCTAATTGAGAGAACAATAAGTGATTTGGGAAGTGGATTCGACTTCACAAATAGTATTGAGTCCATCATCACCCAAATATAAATGTTGATCGTTCATAAGAACATTAAGTGTTTTTCTTATTGTTCGTATTTGTCGTTCTCAGATGCCACCGAAATGAGATGCAAATTCAGAATGAAATTTGCATGATATATTGTTTTGAAACATACATTTTTCAATAATATATTTATTCCAATCTGTTTATAGCTTCTCTGAGCTCTTTCTCCTAGCTAACAAAGTTAGTTCCAATATCGCTTCCTGATTACGGATGGAAAGCCTCTGCGAGCGGAAAATCGTGTTAAGGAATTTATAAAGGAAGACCTTTCAAGTGAAGTGAACAATTCCAAGTGTAGTGCCTTACTTGCCAGACAAGTAAATATTATACCATACCCGCTTAATCTTCGTTCTTCTTATGTGACGATAAATGACCCTAATGCATCAACTCCAATTTGAGAAGATACAGGAAGATCAGATCGAATGACGATTTTTCAACAAACAGTGAGGAAGATTTTCCTATTATTTTATTATACTCGAGGTTCGGTCTTGTCTTATTTAGTCCTTTCTAGCTCAGTATAGCAGGTAATATGAGTACTTTTAATATTTTGACACTTTTATTTCTTTTGGCTAAGTGAACTTTACCATCCATATTAATTCCAATATATCTTTACCTTCTTATTTCGTGGAACTCAATGCTAATGTCTCTCACTTTAGGCTACCATTTTAGATCCTAATTTCATATATGTGTAATTATCATGTAGAAGTTTTATACTATGAGTATTGTATATGTGAATATATATTTATAGGCAAAATAATCATGTTTATTATATTATCCTTTGTAAGAGTTTGACAATTTCTAAGTGTTTCCTCTAACACGTACATAAATATCAATCCTAATATATTATGTGAGTCTCCCAATAAATAATTGAAATAATTCAATTTATTTAACTTATGTTCATATATATTTTTTGATATTATACTATCAACTGTATATGGATATATTGTGCTCAGTGTGGTAGAATGAGGAGGATACATATTACTTAGTGAGATACATCTCTGTTATTTTAGTTTGCTTAGACTTTCCTTTCGACATCTATAGGTAAGCGCCTCACGCAAAATACTTTTAGAGTATAACACAACTCATCCATAAGATGCATCTCAAGGTATATATCTCTCTTTTTCTTCTTTGTAAACGGCTAATTGTGTAAGACCCTACAACCATGCTTTAAATACCATTTTTCGTTTATTTTATTAATGCTCTTTCTATTATTTAAAACTATTTATATTGAAAGCTGGATGTAGAAAATCTAAGAGAGTTGAGGTAGGTTGGCTTTATCTTTATTATAGATACTCTCGTTTTTGTCGTTTTTGTTGCTTTTAAGTGGTTTCATTTTCCTGATATTACATCAGAAATATTGTAGATTGGGTACTCAATATGTACTAACTACATATCCTCTCCGTAGAATTTTCATATGCCTATATAAGATACCATAAATAGATTAAACTTTAATATTTATCATTATTATAGTGAGGGCCTTACATTCTTACTGCAAGAATTTATCTGCGAGACTCATAAACTGCCAAGCTTTTGTGTATTTGACATATTTATATTATATATATGAAACACTGCTTATGATTACAATTCTTATGAATTCCTATTTTGATTCCATTGTTAATTAATTAATTTAATAACTTATACCCAACTGCAATTTTAGTGATGTATTGATTATATATATAAATTATAATTAGTAACCAGTTTTAAAGATATATTGTCGGTTACAATATTATTTATAACTCTACCAATAATTTAGTGCAATTAGTATATAAGTTCTATTAGCATAGGTATTGTTATTAATAGCCGTATTTAATTAATATTTCTCTCTCCTCTTCAGCTACTCAGCTTTGTTTACCATTAATAGTAGGTAAGCTAAAGTATATATATATATTGTAATTGGGCTTATTTGTATAATTTTAATAATATATATATATTAATATATATATATTATATATTATTATATAGTATATATCTATATATATATATATTATATATATTTATAATATATTAATATATTATATATTATTATATAATATATATATATATTATTATAATATATACTCATATTTAATATTCCAGGTAAGTATTATATTATATATATTATTCTATATGTATTGGATTATTTAATATATTTTAATAATATATATATTATATATATATATAGTATTAAGTTTTGGGCTATCATTTTTATATATATAATCTCTTATTTCCTTTTTTTGTATATTGATATTGTTTATTGTTTATATTTCTAAGGTAGCGGTTTTATAACTATTTATAATTATATTTTTACTTTTTTATACTATTAAAGAAATGATCTTAATAATAAATAAATTTTATATTTTAATCGTTATTAACTGTAGAATAACTTTAAGGTTTTAGATTACTTATTTATAATTTGGATTGCTGATTCAAGCCTTTTTTGATTATAAATATATGTATTATTTAATTATTTCTTATATATTTATAATTTTACAGTGTTCTAAATAGATATATTATATTTAAATTTATAATGAATCTCTATCTTAATTGCTTACTCTGTATTAGTGGTTCGCATAAGCTCTTTCTATAGTGCTCGAACATATTATTCTTCATTGGCAACTCAGATTCTGTTTCTCTCTCTTCTAAATTATTGGCCTTCTTTAAGCATTTGAATTTTTAGGTACTTTAATCTTCCCGTACTTTCGTTTGAGTATGTAGAGCTCAACATCTTAGACGCTCTCGCCAAAGTATACAATGTTGGCTCTCGATACTCTCTCCATAAGCAAACTATGTGCGCGTTGGGCTCTAAAGACGCTCGATATTAATCCTTGGCGAAGATTTAGTGTGTGTATCCTCCATATCATTATGACATACACATCTACGTTCGGATAGACGAGAACGATTATATACTTGTTGGAAATATATGGTAGTGTGTGAAAAGTGTGTTGGGAATATCTCGTTTTTCGAATAGATTATTCTTTATGCATCTGATCAATAGTCGCACTAATAGAAGATGGTACCATATAAGAATAGACTCTGATAATTGAATTATCCAATGGCGATAGAGATACAATGTATACAGAACGAGAATCTATATCTGTCTCGGCAATAGGTTCTTGCTCGGTAGGGTTGTCGAATATTTTTCTCACTACAATATATGAATTCTAATGCGAAGCGCATCTTGTAGCATCTCGTTACAGAGTGTTCACTCTCAATGTGGTCATAATTCTCCATGAGAGCGTTGTTTTGTATAGATCGAGATAATTGTCAGTCTTAGACTCTCAAGAAATTTCTCACAAAATGATTTAATACAGATTTTGATCTATTCCTTTAAGTTATTCAAAATAGATATAGTTTTTTAGTTATTATGCGCTTTCTCGCGAGATGCCTATTTCCGTATAAACTTCACATAATCTCACTCTAGTCAGAAATTCTCATTTTACTTAGTAAATATGATAGATGAAGATTCTGCGTCAATGTCTTCTATTCCCACGCGATAATTATCTGTCAGATAAAGCATTACACTTCTTCCTTGCCAATTTGGAGGCTTCAACCTACTCGCCTCCTCCTTATGAGTGGATATTATTAGTGTTAATGTGAGTTTTCTATGATCTTTTTAGAATCATATCCTTCTCAGAGCTATAAAGACATAAAGTTATTTTGGCTTTCGTACACTCGCTAAGGCTTCAAGGTTTTAGTACTGTTCGCATTCTCAGTTAATAGGAACTTTCATTCTCTCTCCACTCTCGCATGCCTCACCAGCAATAGTTTCGAGCATTGACGGCTGGTGAGTTAACTCCGAATCTAGCAATTATGATGTGGATAATCTTGAGCTATTAAGGACCGTCTAGCGCTATATAGTTATGGTTTAGTCTGCTCGCCTCGGACGAACAAATATTATGGCTGTGGTCTCAAAAAATTTTTTGCCTAACATGAGATTTTCTTTGATGAAGTGATTAATATATTTTTTCAAGGCTCTACTTTTCTCTTTTCATGTCTCTCACTATAGTGTATAACCATTTCTCAGGTGTTTGCGTTTGAGTGTGCCATGTAGGACATCCCTTGACTATATGGGTTTTTAGACGCGCTCGCTCCTCAGTTCGCTCGGATGCCCTAGTTAATATATTGTCATAATTAAACAGCGTGATTCTACGGTATCATTCGTGTAGCGCAGCCATATTTAATTTCTCCGCATTCCTCACATATATCCTCCCACTCACGTTATACTTCGATTATTATCATTTATATTTTTTTTCAACAGATATAGTTAGGATACGGTATTATGTAATTCAGTCTCTTTCATATTTATTCCTGAAATCATAAATGGGTGTATGGCTGATTATTAATTTGCAACTGAGGTAAAATATCACATAATATAATTAAACACACACATTATTTTGTATAGTGTAGAGTTCTCGTAGAGGCGCACTACTCTAGACCCTGTGAATATATTCTTATTTGTGCGGTGTTTGTGTGGTTGATTCCAAATATCGCCACCAAAAAAAATGGTAAAAAAATATATAAACAAAACCTAATATACTCCTGGCGTAGGTGAATCAGACTATTGTGAATAATTTGTTACACTTTTGCGTGGTATACTTATTCAATCTTACAGAGTACATAATATAATATATTCATATACATTTTTAGATATATACAATATTCAAATATCAGCTCAAAAAATATAGCTGCGCATAGTGCAGGATTGGTACTATTCGGTTTTTACTCACTCGCGCTCATATGTATTCTCTAAAGTCTTCGAGGTTTCTTCTTTTTTTTTGCTCAACTTGACCCACTCCTTTCGTAACTCCTTACGTTTAGTTTCTTTTTATTATGTGTGTTTCGAAACCTAGTGGTAAATGCTATGAAGTTGTTTCGCTTGTACGTTATAATATCGTATAATTCATGCTCCTCTGTAGTGCATAAAAAGGCTCCTATTCGAGATTACTCTCGTATATGATAAAACAACAATATAAAAGTAAAGACAGTAGAAGTAGTAGAGTTTGTTCTTTCATTGTTCGGAAAATGAAAGCTTGTGTCTTTAAATGGTAATTCTACTTCATAATGTCCATCAGTTCATTTCTTTAAACTATCATTAATTTTAAATTTCCATCTTTTATCTTCAATGGAGAATCCATTTTCAGGACCTATATGCTCAAAAAATCTTGTGAGCAAAGTATTTTAATTTTTTATCAATATCATAATTATTTTCTGTCTTAATTCTAAAGCATTTTTTATTCGCCTCTGAAAGAAATTGAGGGTGAATTTAAAGCATAGCCAAATTTATAAAGAGCTACGTAAGGTTCCTTTTCATCTTCTCCCCTTATAACTTGTAATGGTTTTATAATATGAGAATGATTTAAGCCTACTAAAATTCCAATTTCTTCTTCAATGATATTTAATAGTAAGCAAAATTCAAGATTTTCGATATCTTTGGGACTAAGTGAATCATTTCTTTCGAAAGCAATTCTCATTTTCTGCAATATGTTACAGGTATTGTTGCCTTTTCGCATTCATCTAAATCGGAAATTTCAAGGTTGTTAACAACTATAATTCTTGTTGATACGTTTTTATGGTGCATAGTAGTCATGAAAACGTCCATAAATTTTCCCTTTAAATTTAGTTTTTTAAAGCGCTTTTCACTCATGTATATATCGGTACAGTATGGATCCTTTCCCAAATATATGAATGCTGTTGTATTACCACCTAGAACCTTTACGTTAACAGGAACAGCAGAATGTATAACTTTCTTTGTTGCCTGTTGCCAAGATAAGCAACTGTTTTGTTGTTAGTCACGTATATTTACGCAGTATAAATTTATTTATGTGCTTACTCAGGCAACTATCTGATCTGATTAGTTGATATATATTTTATCAATATATATTTAAAGCTACTCTATATTTTATGATTGAGATGTTCTCTGATATCGCAATACTTATAAATTATATTGTCTCTATATATTTTGATGGTGTGCCACACGAAGATATTATCTTTTATAAAACTCTATTTGTTCTTATTAATCTATTTGTTTCAATATAATTAAAATATTTCTGGTGAGACTATATCTTAGATACAGAGTAGTGCGAAGAGAGCATCTTAATTACTTAGAATAATTTTTTTTGTATACTTCTAAAGAAAATTATTTGAAAAAATTACCAAAAAATTTTTTTTGATGAAAATTTGTTCCAGCATTAAACAAACACCACAAAACTTACTAATATAATGACAAAGATAATACATAACTACTAAGTAAAACAATGTGCATCATATCAGTTAGACTACAAAATGCTCCTGAAAAATTCATCCACTTCGCACAAACAAGATTACTAAATTATTCAAGCAATTTTTTCATTTTAAAAAATCAAAAAAAAGTAGAGGTTTTGAAAATTGGACAAACACACGCTGAGAACATATAACTCCAAAAATACAATAAACAGTTATAATAAATGCATATTGTAATTAAGGTAATAAGAGACACATCTATTTGAAATATATTCAAAGTTTTAATAGGTGACTTTCGAAAAATTCTGTTAGTTGATATGAAGAAATGTCCCTAAAACAAAAACAGCGCGTATATATATGGACAAACTACTAATATAGAGGAAACTGAATATACTATTATATCGCATACTAAGTGAAATTAGAGTGGGATGTAGACCAACTCTAATAAAATAAACCCAACATAGCTATAAAAACGGAAACGTGATTTGGTGTGATGTGGGTGCAGAGAAAAAGACTACAATATTGATGTTTTCATAACTGCAAGAGCGTAATGCGCGCTTAAAGACAGTTGGTGACTAATAAATATATCGTGGACATTCTATCACACTGTGGAGTGTCCACGCTATGTGGTGGATGGCGGAGGATGCAGTGATGATCGTTGTTTGGTGAGCTCTGTAGCTCTCGACTCTCCTAATGTGAACCAGTTCAAGACGTGCACATCCTCCACCGTGTAAATGTGTAGAGGTCCAATTGACTCATTGCGGTAAAAAGTCATATATATAATACTCCTAAACTTCTGAATAAGATTGTTATCTGTATTTGGTAAAGAGTTACTCTAGTGATTCCTAACGCATCTTGTTCACTTTTGTAGTTAACAAAGGCTGAGCATAGTGCTCGCATGTCGAAATCACTACTGAGTCATATTGCTTCATAGAGTTTCTTGGAGCGCAGAAAGCACTTGGTGACTTGGTTCACACATGTGTTTCTTTCTTCAGTCTAGGCCCTCTGCGTAGAGTTCTGTTGTTCGTTAATACTCTTATAGATATTGCCTTCATTTACATCTTGTTCGCAGATTGGAACCTCATGGCTATAACGAAGTGGTGTCTTTGCTATCTAGTTTGTGAATAATCAAATCGTGTTATTCTTCTTAAATCAGTATATTGAGATATCTACTCTTGAAATAAACGGTAGTAATGATTTGAGAAGTTATGTGCATCGTCGCAAGAACAATCAGTGTCGACAGGCATTCATCACTTACAAAAATTTCTGGCTCCTAATCCGCCGATCTGCAAGCTAACTTTATGGTGAATGGTGAGCTTTCTTCATACATAACGCGATGGAATCACACAGATGAATTCCTTTAGGAGTTTTACTCTACACAAATATTACATAAAGGCCATCGTGTGTTAACATAATATAACTCTACATTTGTGTTTATTATGTCATTGATCGTTTGGTTTAGATGAGTGTGGAAGGAAAGTATAATTGCTCCTTGGTGATGTCATGACTACACACATCACGGATATGTGTCTAAACCAATAGGTTATATTTGTGTACAGAGTTAGCGACTCACAATATAAATAAATAGTAGGCTAGTTGTCCACAATATGCGCCATTTTTATGCGAGCGGTGACCTCGTGATCATTTGAAGTTTGTTTTTTCACATATATGTATATAGATATGGTAGTTGATTCAGTCACATTAACATATATAGGCATATACGCTAAAGAAATATTTTTAATCTTTCGTTAACCAATAATATACATATCGATAATTCACAAAATATGTGGTTCCAACGATGTTGTGAAAAAAATATTTAATAACAGAGAATACTTTTGGTAATAGTGCGTGTATAATAGGTAGATGAGCTCCTAAACAAAGTTAGTGATTAAGGGATAGAGCCACTAGGTGGTTCGTAATAAAATTTTATAGCTTGGTTAATGCGATTTTTAATATCAGGTATTTTTCTCTGTATTCACTCTTATAGAAATCTGCAATATTCAATTTTATATGAGAGATATATAAATATTTTATTTAAAAGATACATTAGTTATAAAGAAAAATGACCTCGAGAGATATGTGTTGAGTGTAGCACATGGCTTGGTCAATACACATGACCTTACATTATTATTATTTTTTATGCGCGTTCCATTGTTATTTATAATCAAAAACCATAATAGAAGATCTTTTTTTACTATTTATGGTTCTTGCAGCTTCATTTATTTAAAATACTCCTCTTACGGACTTAATAAAACTATATTAACTAATTAAAAGATTTATATATACTTTCATTATGGAGTTATTATTAGTTGAGATATACTCGTATGTAAGCCTCATGATCCTTTACTCCCATAGTGAATTTATTAAGTATAATAATTCAAAACCAGAAATAAGTTGAATTTCTAATCTTTCAGATCTTTTCTTTTTATGACGAAACTCTTTCTCGATCAGTAGATTTGTTCTTCATAACTCAGTCTAAGCAAATATAATAATACTATTTGCCTTAAATTTTAATTCTTTTAAAATTTGTTTTCCTTATAACTTTCTCTGCCTCTTGGGATATATCGTTCATTTCTTTTTCTTGCTGATAGCGGCTTCGCAAAGTATATGCAAATTAGTCGCACCGTTGGAATTTTCATATATCTTTTCTTCTGCTCCATCTTTATAAATGATTAAAGTTTTTACATCTGCTTACGCTGTGCTGCGTCTTCAATAATTTATATAATATAAAAAACATGTGATTACGAATAAACTAGTGCCCGGCATGTTAAAACAGTCTTACCATCTATAAAGAAGAATACTCGACTTACTAGATATTCAACCAATGCCTTTTAAGCTATCGGCTCAACTAAAATACTCCATAGATTTGGGTACCGTCTAGTACATGATTATCTGATTGTTTGATATGATTGGTTACCTTGAACGAAGTGGCTGTTGAGGCTCTCAGAGATCTTTGGTGAAAGTAGAACGACAACGTTATGTTGCCTTTTTGAGTTTCTTCGTACTTATTATTATCTTATAATATAACGCACTCTAAACTCTCGCAGATAAACTATAATTGGTTCTAGGAGAATTCTTCCTTTCTCAGGAGAAAAGTACTAATAAGTATATCAGTATTTTGGGTCGAACAAAGTTGTGAGATATGGTGGGACGTAGTATCGCTCCAGACAAAGTTGGAAATGTGATAATAAAATATACTTCTTATAGCTCTTTGACAATGTAAAGTTACTAATCTTCTGTGGCAAAATATAAAAGTCTGAATTTTCGGTACATATATATGCGAAATAATTAAATTGAGAAAGAGGCGGAGAAGAAGAGATGATAACCATCATAAAAGCACGGAAGTCGACGATGTAATTGTATATAATTCGATATACCAGGTTAAGAGTGAAGAAGTAAGAGATAATTGGACAAGCATTGAGTTTATGCACGAGAGGTGAGAGAGAGATGATGATAAGTTTAGATGTTATATTTGGCTGTCGAGTGTAGGTTGTACAGGAGAAGTCATGCAGTAGGCACTCCTGTGCCAGCAGCGAGAGGAAGAGAGTGTCGTATACCTCTACTATATTTCTGAGCGGCTCCATCTCAGCATATGCGGGGTATGCTGATTTAATAGGATGAATGAAGAAATCTGTGGTAAGGAGGTAAAAGAGGTTAGATAGAGCAGGATGAGGTTTAGTTGGCAGCGAGTTAAACGAGAATCGATTTGTGTGATTGGTATAGAGCATAGGTAATAGGCACTGGGGGAAAGGTGTGTGGCGGTTTACTAGAGTTAAGAGAGGGAAAAGTCCGAGTTAATAACAAAAAGCAGGATATAGAGCGCACCATAACATGTAGTAATATATCGACTAAGCTATCTTGCATCGCAGAGGCAACAGAGTAAATTGAGAACATTGGAAACGCTTATAGTGGGTGAGTCGTTGGTGGAGTATATGTCACGACTCTTATATCTGGAGTAATGTCATAAGGAATCATGCATACTACCCATATGTTGTATACGCTGTGCTATGTGCATGCTAATCTGATGACATCTTGACGTGCCAGACTTTTGATTCCTATATTAAAGTGCGCGTTATCGTGTGTGCATAAAGGTCGAGAACAGAAAGTACTTGGTTACGGTGTACACTCGTTGCAACACTAACCGAGGAGCTCCGGCATTTCCGTCGTAATTCGGGCCTGTAGTTTAAGAACCTGCGAGTGATGTATTTTCGCTATAATACAAGAGCCAGAACTGTGAAGCAGGAGAGTCCCAGATTACTGTGAGTATACATTACGTAGCTCCAGAAATGATTCTGTAACCGAAGAAACGTGGTATATAGGAGGATAGGGTATTCAATCGAATCAGCACCTCACATAGACCAGAATGTAGAGCGCGGTATAGGTAGTGTATTTTATCTGTATATGGAAGTGGGAGATAGAGGAATGGAATAATTCTCAAGAGAATGTTGGTCGTAGGCACATCCTTACTATCGAGTTATCTTGCATAGAGATATGTATATACTGTGCTAAGTCCTCTTTGTAGGGAGGTCCGAATGCTAAGGAGTGACGAAGGGCACTAGTGAGTTCGCGACTATTGTTTTCTGGCAGCTTTACTCAGTGAGCAATCAACGAACAGCGGCTTCTGAGTCTTGTGACAGTGCAATACCCTCTATCATATCCTGAGCTTTGAGCTCTCGGTAACCTCCACAGACCCGAGCTGAGCAGAGGCGCCTGGATCACTCTGATAAGACACGAATGATGGAAAGATCTTTTCAAAGGTAGAGATTCGGAAAGCTGGTCACCTGGTCTTCTTGTCAGACGCGCTAAATGAGCACCAAAACCTAGCAATTACTGTTTGAAAATAGAAATGGCCTGGGCGTATGGTTTCACTTTAAATTGTCACGTAAAAGAATTATCCTTCGACCATAGGCGGGTGTTAAGTTGGTTTGTTCGCGTCGCATTGAGGTAAGGATGTGGGCTGTATCCGTAGGGAAGAAGGGAAGCAGGACCAATTAAGTCCGATGTGCGACTTGGTTCTAATTGCTGTTTAAAATATTAGCGACAGTGTTTTTTATAACTCAGATAATAATAATTGGCCAGCAATTTCTTCTATCCAAAAGCGCTTATGTGTAACGACCTGGCAGGCTGAAGCTTTCTGTGTAAAAGGGAACGCCACACGGATTACGCCATACACCCTTCTGAAGTTCTCAACCATGTTGCAGGATCAAGCAAACCGACTGCATATAGTTCTTGCCCAACGACGTCGTGCTCATTAAATCCGTCGTAGAGCTGGTGAGCAGTAGAGGGGAAAAGACGTGTGAAGATTGACCGGAGAAAGGCCAGGGCCTTCCTTGATAGTGTGAAAGCAGGCACTGGCAGACGCCCTCGAGATCCAGTGTCCAGTCGCACGGGTGGACAGTAGGTTCGAAAGAACCTTTTCGAAACAAGCTGTTTAACGACTTTCAGTACTTCTGCGGCTGACGGGATGAACCGGTGATAGAAATTTACCATACCGAGAGATCCAGAGGACGTGAGCACCGGAGATTAATCTTAAAACGGGCATTGGGTGTATTGGCTGAACGCGCGCGCTCTCAAAAGACGGGATACTCTGTAAAGAAAAAAGTCGATTGTCCAAGAGGAAGGTTAGTGAAGAAAACGGCGAACACACATTTCCATAAGAAATTGATACATGGGTATGCATAATTTTCTACTAGCTTTGTGAACACTTGGCTGGAAGAATGAATAGAGGTGCTCTCACCTTACCGAGAGACAAAGGAAAGATTAGCGATCGAGTAAGTGTCATCTATGTAAACGTGAAGTACAAGAATGGCTAATCCGCGGAAAGATTTATAACGTTGGAACGATTGTGATTGTTCGTTCGAAGACTGAAAGAGTTACGTAATTATATGTCAAAGAAGGACGCATATAGGGGGCAAGTAATATAAAACGGCAGTTATTATTTGCGTCATGCTAGGATGGACATAGGTTAATCTGGCAGTGAAAACGCGTTTCAGCGAAGATTCATAATATTGCATACACTGTTATTTCATTTCGTTGAAATACCCTGGGAATTATGAAGGACAGTGGTACCTATCTAGACGATTGATGGCGTTAGGCATCTTGTAGTCAGGTAGTAGCGCACTGGTCGAGCCTCACACCCGTTGCGGTTATTGGAGCCCAAGGTGACAGAGAGAGAATGCGGTTAGTCGGATGGTTACTTAGAATGACTGCCTGATTGATTGCCTGATTAATGTAATTAGATCATTGTGACTTGAACCTCCTGCTGGACAGGTTATAGATAAGTCTGTCAGGGTGGCAAGTACCAACTGGTGTGCCCCGGTAGGCAGACTCCAAAGGAGGTTCCCTATAATCCGCTCCCTCTCTCAGTGGTGGACAACTTCGTTGTTGTTTAACCTCCGGAAGGTCGGTTTGTATGGCATGAGTCAAGACCTCGGGAAGTCGAAGACAGTGAAGATGATTCGAAAGGAGTTGTGATGCCTGGAAGGAAAGATGTGCAGTGTACCGTGATGGAAGACGTGACATACTGGAATGCAGGTCTAGATAGAGTTAGACGTGGTGTCTCTATCGATCAAGCGGTTTGTGATGTAGGTCAACAAATATTTATTTTGAATGTGGGACAAGAAACGTCGGCATCCAATTTATATAAGTAGAGTAACATCGGCCAATAACATATAAATTCCAGAGATTAATTGCACGGCGAGAGAAAGGGGTGCAGATAGAAGTGTTTGCGCGTAGAGCGCTCAGAGTCATGTGAGGAAATGATTGAGTTTCCACTAGCGGACGTGCTCTACGCACTCTGAGCCTAAAGGTTTTCTGCTGCTCGACAGTTCCTTTTTGCGCAATATATAAAAAGCACGTAGGTAAATACGGAAATTAAGAATATGAATCCTCTCGGTTAGTCAATTAGGTAGTGTATAAAGCGTTGTGAAGAGTTTCTTTAAAGTGCTCGCTTAAACGGTGACGATCAGGACGTTCGGATTAGACTCGCATTCTCGTGAGCTTTTTTTATGGTTGTTGGCATTGAGAGTTGAGGCATTTATTATTATTATGATTTTTAATATTATTACAATGCATTTTATTTTAAGTTATATATATATACTATAATGATATAATATGTATGAAATATAATTATATTTAATTTAGATAGTATTTGGTCTAAATTATATTATATTATTTTATATATTTTTGTTGTACTAATCTAGAATTTTTGTATACGGACTAATGATTATATAATACTTTTGGTACCTTAGTAATTACATAATAACTACCTATCCTCACATAATAGCGGCGTAAATTATACCTAGATATAGCTCCCTTCCTCAGTATATTTAGAGAGCTTATGATATTTTATTCTCCATTAACTAAGTGGTGGTATGAGTGAACCTATTGTTATCATTTTATGGCGTGAATGTCAATTCTGAGTATAGTAGTGATATAAAATATAAGTTCCTTATCAGCAGTTACTTATATAATCAAGATAACTGTACATTGTTTATTTTTTACTATTGAAGTTACCGTCACCTCTAAGCATACATCATATAGGTAGGTATGTGATTGGTTTATCCATATTAATCAATTTTTTTATAGTTTTATAGTAACTATAAAGTGAGAAATGGGTTGATAAAAACAATTTCTAGAGACTGATGAAGATTTTACCTGTCGAAGGATAAGTAATTAAGGAAATGAGATTATAAGTTGTTACTTTAATAGAGAGGGAGATATGCTTGTAATAAAATCAAATAACTAGCTAATAATATTAATTTCACTAATAAGTATGTTATGTAAGACGTAACTCATCTACTAATATCCTCTCAGTGAATTACTTATAGTCACATTGTATATAAATTCAGTATCTATAGTTTGTAAATATAGTTTATAATTCATTATCAAATTAAGGTTATTAACGTATACGTGATAATAGATTATATTTTGGCAATTCTTATCAGAAGTTTTATATAAATGTATAGGTGCTAGTGACAGAGAATTGATAATTGTGAAGTTGAAAGAATTTAATTAAGGGTCGTGAAATTATATAAGATCATATACGGCATATGTTAAGTAGTGTGGACAGATTGTTAGGTGTTTTACAAGGGTTAGTAGGATAAGTTTTACATTATCTGTGAATAAAGCTTTAATATTATATATATTTTATATATATTTTATTATACTATTTATATTATATATATATATTTATTATTATTATTTTAAATTAATATATATTTTAGGTAATAATATAAATATTATAGTGGAACAAGATAACTAAGAATACCCTGAGGTAATCACTCTACTGTATTATTAATCATGCGAACAAAGCCCCCATGTATAAGAGAGAATAATTTAGCTAACTTCATAGATAGTCTGTCGAACCACTAAGCATGTCGTTCACTACGACGCCACTTTCATACCCAGTGTCACGTTAATAATCTCGAGCGCTCTCGACATGTCTCTCAGAAAGATAGCTCATATAAAAGAGCAACAATGATATTGTGATGTCCAATTACACACATGCACGGACACAACTCTAGGAATATATCAAGAGATGAGTAAGACTTTAGTTCCCGATCAGTCGCGGATGCACGCTCGCTAGCTATCTGTGCCAGGTGCCTACTTATGCACGGATCACATAGATTTAGTAGCTTGAAGTGAAATATTGATACAAGCTCGACTAATCACTACTCATAGTCTTCTTTCCACTGTAATATTACTCTATGAGTGTCGTGGTAAATATAAATTACTATTTAAAATCTTGATTAAATTAGGAAAATGTTATATTATGATCTCCATTAGATTAGACACCTTCTGTGATGTCGTCTCGGAAGTGGAAATATAGCTCCGTACTGTGAGTTCTGATATTAATCTTGTAATATTTATTAAATCTTCTAATGTAGTGTGGGATATATATTTTTCATTGATTAGGAATCTACTAATTAGACATTTTGTTAGTCCGTTTTAGATAGTGTTTCTTTCTTTCCTTTAAGTTATCTAAAAATTACATTCTTTAATGTAGAGTAGCATTTATATTATGAGGTTAGCTCTGTATATAAGTATAGGTATAAGACTTTGATTTATACTCATTTATGACTCTGGCTCATTATTCCTATTATTTATACACTGTGTATATATGGATGGGAATCATATTAATCCTTATTCACTCCTTTATCTTATCATACAATTACTTGATGGAGTGGTAAATTCATTTTAAATAAGTGTATATTTATATTTTTATGGTAATAGAAGTAATATTTAATTGAGAATGTAAATACGTATGGTGGACTATGTGATTTATTGATTTTTATTATTGTCTCAATTGTTTTTTTTTTTTGATATATGTCATCTTATCTCTCCTCTCTCATATATATCTATCTCGAGTTAGTGCTATAGTGAGTATTGTAATTCCATATTATATCGGTGACTCATCCGACTCTATTCCTATTATACTGTTACTATAGATATATTTATATGTTATATGCCACATTGCAACTCCTCGTTCAATCTTATATAGCTATCTAACCTGAGATAGTAGTGAGATATATGATAGGATGGATATAAAGAGTGGTAATTGTCCAGTAATTTCGTCCTACGTGGGTTGAGTTTATGAGATGTGAAATAATATTAGTGTATATGAGTCCTCGAAGAGATTTTAGGTCATTCTTCTCTTACTAGTTGGTGTTAGTCATTAGCAACTTAGTTATCCCATTCTCCAAGAATTCTCGTAATATAATATAGAGTGTAGTTTACTATATAAGTTGTTATTATTATTATTATTATTATTATTGATTTTTTATAGGGAAGTGTTAGGTGTGAATGTATTATTTGGACTAAGTAATGCCTAGAATAAGATTTCTCATTTCGTTGGTGCTAACTATTCGGACTTGCTGTCGCACTTTCTTTATTAATGTTATATCTCTCAGCTTTGCTACTCTGGTCAATATATGATGTAATTTTATCTCACTCGTCAAATGTATATTTAGTCACTAGAGTACTGAGATAATTGATAATTTTAGCAGAGGAGTGATAGGAGACTCAATAGAGAATTTTATCTCTCTCATCTACCGGGATTACCGCTGGCTTGACTCATACTATGACGTGGGCGTAACTTGTGCAGATAAATCAGGAGTCGCACTGCATCCGACCTCATTCGGGTGATGTGATTTGATGTTGTATATAAGAGGATAATAAGTATTTAAGTCGAAGAAGATATATATTATTGAAATCTGCTTATCATCCCATCGACGATTTATCACTCCCACTTATCGGTACAGAAAGCCGATAGGCGTCTTACATAGATGGATTCAATAAGCTCATTAATATACTCTCAAATAGAGTTAGAGTTAGATAGCAACAATCAATAATGTACCCCCCATGTATCTAGCCCGATTAAAAGTTACGCAGAAAAATAAAACGCATTTAGGGCAGTGTAAATGGAGATGTTGGTAGAGAAATAGGTTAATATAAATAATAAGTGATATTAAAAATAATGATTATTAATAATTAAATTAAGATATAATTATTATTAAAATATATATTATATATATTATAAAATATATAATATAATAAGATATATAAAGTAAAGAATAAGATAAATAAAATTAAGAGTAATGTTAGGAAGTAAAACTAACGATATAGTAGATAGCGAAGGTGGTATATATTTATATTTTATTAGAATGAGAAAGGATCATGAGCTATAAGTAGGTTGAAACATATATAGGTTCAAATAGTGTTCAAGAATATGGTTTGGCGTATCCGAATAGTTTTGTTTTGTTCTTTTAGTAACATTTAGTTTGTCACAGATCTCTTGATATTGTAAGAATTTTAACTGAGAATGATTTACGAGAGCTATCCTTTCCCACCTATAAATCTCAGTGTATGGATATGAGATCAGTATACCCCAAAAACCTTCAGTGTTGTGTTACTATTGTAATAATATACTACTCTAACTATTTAATAATACGAATAATAATCAATAGTGAAGGATCACTATCAGTATAATATGGGTATGTAGAAAGATATATATAACAGTCTCGTGAGATATGTATTATAGTTAGGTATATATTTCTCAATAATAAAGTACATGAATATTCGTTTCTGTTAGGATGAATCAGTAGCATGAAGCATACTCTTAAAGTTACATATTGATTAGTAGAATGCGTAAATGAAAAATTTTTATTAAAGTACCATACAAATTGAAACTATCAGTATATTATTAGGAGATTTCTCAAAGATTCTCTAGAGACTAGTTGTTTTAACAGTGAAGTGTTTTTATGTGTTTACATCAGACACATACTCACCCTTCAAGACGGAAATTATTGGGAAATAAGGTATATATAGTTTGGATAATATATAAACGATTATAGAGGTGAGTCAATAATGAATTTTCTGTAGCCATCTGGGCTCAGACAAAGTAGTCAAAGATTAGGAGTATATGAAAGTTAATAAGAAATAGATGGTTAATCTTCAACACGTGAGAGAGGATGCTATTCGTTTATAAGTGAGTAGACATGCGAGCCAACTGTGTGATGTTTGGTAATTCTTTAGAAAAGCCCAGACTCTCACTCTCGATGACGAAACAATTTTCCATCGCCAATTCCATACGACGTTTCATACACAGTCGCTCACTCAAAACAGGCTCACATGGTAAAAAAGAATATCATTTCATGTTATAACATGTATACATAATATCGAGACAAATATAATAATCGCTACACAACCAGAGAGATCGATTAAGAGCAAGAACAAGTCGCTCTCATCTACATTAATTATATTTTTCAAAGATCCTGGAGCAATTATTCTCTCTAAAATAAATACTAGTGCTGTAGATAGATATTTTGTAGTAATATTAATTACGGTCTCCAAATAATCGTCATGTTAAAATATAGTGGAAAATATATTACTCAGAACAAGATATATTCTAAAAATCTAACAATACGGTCGTCGCACTCATTTTATATGCTCTTAACTCTACTACAAAGAAAAGCATTAATATATATATATAAATAAAAATAAACAGAAAGAAAATACGGAAAACTAGAAAAAAAATAAAAAAACATAAAAAACAAAAACGTATAAACAAATTTTCTATGAATCAATATATATATCAATTTAAGACACTTAAAACTAATAATTAATTCTTCTAAAGGACATAGTTGTCTCTAACGTTATAGCAATTTTTTTTACTATACTATAATAAATTAATAGTACCTATTTTCTTTTATTTCTCTAAAATTATATTAAAATATATAAAAAAAATTATTCAAAAATTTTTATAAGATTTGTAGAACGCAAATTCATTATCTTCAAAATGATATAAGAAAAAACGCATATAAAATCTGAATTATATATTATTATATATATATTTTATATATTATATAATATTATATAATTAATATATATATTATATATATATATTATATAATCATTATATACATTATCTAATCATCATCATCATCTTACATTCACTCATCATTATCATCTAATCTTTCATAATTCATAATGCATCATCCTTCTTCCCCTCTAGATCATAGGTGTAAGGTGCGAAACATGCATACTGGATAACTCAGAAATAAGTAGTTGTAAAAATAATATGACGTCAATTCGATAAAAAGAACTCACAATTCCTATACTTGAGAGACCCTCCACTACCCTCTCCCCATTCCTTTTATATATATATTACTTATATTAACTTAATATATATACCTATAAGTTAGTAGAACTTATTCTGCATATGTCTATAGTAAAAAATCCACCATCAGGGCTTCACGGTGACTGCTGAGGGCCTCTCACTTATTAGCTATTTCATACGTCATAATGTAGTGATGATTCATCCTCACTTAGATACCCAGTGTGGCGCTTCACATAACATATCACTTACCTCACAAACTCCACCGTCATTCACTTATCTATTATGCAGCTTTCTATCTCGCCTCTTGTACAAATCGATTACATAAATATCTCAATCTATTCATTAACCAGGACAATTCTATCCATTTTACTAGTACTACAATCTCACCACTTTTTCTTATTATCGGGTTACTCCCATTCGGTCGATTATACAGGAGCACATAAATTCAGAAGCTTCAGAGGTACAATTACCGTGCTTAACCAATCCAGACTTATTCATCCTCATACTCCTTTTACCATACATGAACCTTAATAATTAATATTGTTATTGTTAACTTGTTCATATTAAATATCTCAATATACTGTAATAATCCTTCACACCTCACAACACCCTAATACGTTAATTCCTCATTTTTATCAATTCTTCTCAACACCTATAACACACCTCACTTTACAATGTATATGAAAATTACGATCATGTACTTTAAATTTCATTATTATTTAAATATATCTGAAATTATGATTACATCTACATTATGACATTTAACACATAACGGAAACAGTATCATACACTTGATGTAAGACCTCATAGCTCGCATACTTCAAAGACTAGTGTTCTACTTTACTATATCCTACCATAACGATTTTATTATTGCATGCTGTTCACCTTTTCCTCTTTTCCAATCTAAGATGACTTCCTATACTTCCTATCCAGATTTTACATTCTTATTTTCCTTTCAAGCATTATTTCATCTATTGCATCATTAACCCCTTGAAGATCCCTTTTTTTCATATGTATTGCTACATTACCATTACCATATCATAACTTTACACCGTGGACTGTTATTTATCATCAACATTACCACTCTACTATCTATACTTCTTATATCTTACGTTACTTTCAAAATATATACACTTACTACGTTGTTACCTATAACCTTTCCAAACCTCCCTTACTTATCCAACCATAAATATATAACTCTTCATAACTCTCATTTCACTAGAAATATATATTTCTCGACTCTACATGTCTCACAAAGCTCTCCTGGTGTTATCTCGTATTATTTTAATTTACGGTAGTAATGGCACATCATACTCTACACACTACTTCGATATTAATATTATTATATACTTCCATATTCTCCATTTTCGTTTACATAATCACAATATCCCCCATAGACCGACACCCTTTAGAAACTCGTCATAAGTCAGCGCACATCTATTCTTAGAATTCTTTCAGTGATAATCCAAACTCATCGACAATAAATTAAAAATAAATACTCACATATTGAAAATCACTTACTCTAAACCGCTATATTCCCCTTTGCTTGCTCCTTATGTAATACGTTAGTTTGTTATGATAGAGTGAGAGATTATATGAATAATATTTTTTCTTTTATTTATAGCATATGAATAATCACTTTTTCCTCGCTTATTATTTCAAGTTTCTTTGATGCTTTATTTTACTCAAAAAACTATATTTTTAATATCGATGTTGATACTTAGTCCATATAGCTAAAAAAATTAATAAAATAATACTGTTTAGAGTAACCATTATATATTATATAGATTATATATTAATATATATATATACTATATATTAATATTAATTATTAATATATATATTTACTACTTATTATAATATTTATTATATATTATAAAATATTTATATTATATATATAGTATATATAATTAACTAATAATTATAAATAATATAATAATATATATATATATTAATAATATTATTATATATTAATATATTTAAAATATTTATATATGTAATATATAATATATTAATATTATTATACTATATATATATATATATATATAATATATATTATATATATTAACATTATTATATATTAATATTATAATTTTATTATATAATTAATAATATATATATTAATATATATAATTTATATATTAATTATATTATTATTAATATATATTTATTATATATTATATATATCATAAATATAATACTTATATTATTAATTATTATATTAAATATTATTTATATTAATATATATATTATAATAATTATTAATTGATATTATTAATATACTATTATTTATAATATACTATATATATATTTATATATTAATTCTATACAGTGAATAGATAAAGATAGATATAACTTGATAGTGAACACAACTCATTATTGATATATAAAGGTATTTCATTATAGTATTCTATTACTTAGGAAAAACATATTATTTAAATTTATATATTTTACCGATATTTTTATTATATAATTTATATTTATTTATATAATATATATATATTTACTTATTTATTTATTTTCTCAATTAAATTTGTAATAAAATTACTAAAATTTCCGAATTTAACAAGCCAGCCGAAAAAGCCTATCACTGATTTATAATACATGGTAAGGTTTACCAAAATACTGACCGAGGTTGGTTATTTAAATAATTTTAAATATATATTTAAATTAATTTAATAATTTCTTTATTTTTATATTGGTAAAAATATAAATATATAAATATATTAAAGAGAAAAAAATATAATTATAATTTAAATAACATGATGAAATAATAATTTATTTTTATTTTTTATATAAAATATATATATTAATAATTCATATATAATATAATTTATATAATATATATAATATTACCGTATTTTATAAATATGCGTTTATCTTCATTTTTAAGGATATTGATTCATGATATCCTAAATTACTTAAATAAATATTTGATAATATATTTTATTTATATTATTTATAATTTTAAAAGGAAAATAAGAAATATGGTCATATTATTTTGTATAGAAAAAATTGTGCATAATAAATCGTTTGTCTATGCTTGCAGTAATATTTTATTAGATAATTATAACATTTACTCGTATTGGTTTGAAGTTATTTATTACAGTGATAAGTTCCGTCATTTTTTAAAATAAATTTACTATTTTTTTTATGTAGTCGCTTCAGTTCTATAAGTGAATTATATCATACTTTTAAAAATCGTGATATTAATAAATATTTAGCTGATTTTCCTTGACATTTGGAATGAATATTCTTACTCCCATTAAATTCTACCAGTTTGAATTAATATTTTGAATACCAGTGTTTAATTATTCTGATAATTAAATTAATATAAATATATAAAATCATTGCTTGCTCTTTCGATTGGTGATATAGGCATTTTTAATTCCCATATAAAATTAAAAAATATTTATATACCATGTAATCCTGTTACTCACCACTTAATTAATATGTAATATGAAGTCTTATTTTCTATAATTAATTAATATTTAGTTTAAAATATTTCATCATTTTAATTTAATTAAAATTTTAGTTATCTTTTTTTAATATCATATTTATTATTAATATAATAAATTAATATAACCTATACTATTTATAATATATATTTATAATATTATATATATATATTATAATATTATATATATAATATATTATTATTATATTAAATACTATATATTTATATATAATATAATATTATTAATAATATATTACTATATATTATATATATATATTTTATATATATATTTAGATATATATATTATATATATATATATATTAATAGTATTATTTATATATTATTATTTATATATATATATATTAATAATATTATATATATATTATATTATAATTAATTATAATTTATATATATATATATATATATATATATGATATTATATATAATATATTTAAATCATATATTATTTATATATATATTAATAATAAATATATATTATAATATATAATATATAATTATTATATATTATAGTTATTATAATTAATATATTTATATAAATATATTATTTTAATAATTAATATTATATATAAATAAATTATATATATTTATATATTATATATATATTATAATATTATAATATAATTATAATATATTAATGTATATATATTATATATATATATATATATATTAATATTATTATATATATTATATTATATTATATTAAAATATACTATATATATATTAATATATTATAGTAGTATATTTATATATTATATTATTATATTATATTACCTATATATTATTAGTTATATATATATATATACCATTCCCGAATATTATGGAGGTGAATGTTAGTAGGTCATACTCCTCACAAATTATAATGAAGACTTATGGATGTACTCCTAAAGTCCCAATACGATTTTGAAATAAATAATAAAATTATTAATAATATAGTTTAAATTATTATAATAATTAATAATATAATAATAAAAATAATTAATTATAATAATATATAATCAATATAAATATATAATATATTAAATATAATAATTAAATATATTAAAATAATAATAATAAATAATAACATATTATTATTATAAGTAACATTAACACATATAAATAATAGATTAAATAAATATAATAATAATTAATAATAATAGTGTTAATATAATAAATGTTATAATGTTAATTAATAAAATATATTATGTAAATTAATTAAAAGTAATAATATAATTATATAATAATTATAAATGGCTTAATATCAAAATAATAAAAATATCATAACAAGAATCACTATCATAATTACTATAAGAATGCATAATAATAAAAATAATAATTAATTAATAATAATAATTAATAATAAAATAATAAATAAATAATAATTAATAATAATTTATAAATAATAATAACTATATATAATAATAATCATAATAATAATAATAAATTATATAAATAATAAATAGTAATAATAGGAGAATACTCAATTGTTGTTATACTGATAGCACTACAATTATCAATAATAATATATAGTAAAATCAATATTGATAGTGAATAATAAAGTAAATAATAAATAAGATGGCAATAATTAATATACTCAATTCAAATAATAATACTAATAGAAAATTATGCTCGTTAACGTTTCGTATATCACAGGACAATACTACAGCATTCACAATTATTCAATTCTCTTCTTATTCTATTGTTGTATAAAAACATGGATAAAGGCAAAGTGTACATGCACTAATATGTTCATTAAATCCTGTCCGAGCACTGAACACTCGACTCAGAATAATAATAAATATAGACACTCAATATAATATCTCCTACTTGAGGAATTTGAGTTTCAAGAGTGAGATTGATATGAACTATATTAGTAAACTGAATAAATATAATCACTATAGTATTAATTAATAATCTTACAGTACAACATTTGTATGATTTCAGTGAGTTATATAGAACTGTGCGTAATCTCAGACCAGTTATCATGAGTTGCGCCATCATTACACAAGCACCCTGGCTAATACTAAAGTAACCTAAAGAGTGTAACGCGAGCTGGTGCTAGTCGTATATAGCAGTATGGTGGCGACTGTTTCATAGGGTGTACATATGTGTGGGAAAACAGCAGTGGCTTTCTGTTGCCTGGGATGCGGATTCATAGTAAAGATAGTCAGAGAACTTTGCCTACTTCGACTCCATGGTCTAATGTGACGTATTGATGAAATACGACGAATGAGGAACGGATTAAACTAGCATGGCTAAAGATGTGGATGCTGAGACATCGAACAATACCGGAAGAGATGGTACAAGTAGTCGACTATGAGTTACTCAGCTCTAGTCTATGAATATATTCGTTTTACTAATATAATATATATATACAGAATGCCGTGGCGGGCGGTTAGTCTAAGAGAGCTCTTAGGGGTGAGTATTATTATACATACCTTCCTTGGGTATAAACACTCTATTGAAACTACTGTTAATACTGTTTGTTATATTATATAATGTTCCTTTTGAATAAAGGATATTATATGCAATTCAGTGTATTATGATTTATATGAGAATAATATCCTTGTTGTCGCTACAGTATACCCATGCCTTCTTACTTTATATGAATTGATAATATTATATTTCAAATTACTAGCTAATATAACTTACACATTTGCGATAGGTCAGTTACCCGAGTCATGATTTAAGGATTATTATATTATATATTCTCATATTATTTCAACATCAGTATGTTAATATCACCATTATAATGGAATTGGCGCTTTGTTTTACATTTCTTGACACCCTATACTTATATATATATATATTATATAATATATATATATATATTTATATATTATATATTATATATAATATATATATATAGTATTTATTAATTGATATATAATATATAATATATATATAATATATATTATATATATTATAATATATAATACTATTTAAATATTTATTATTTATTATATATTTATATAATATATATTAATTTATATAATTATATATATATTATATATAAATATTATTTTTATTACTTTTTTATATATATTTTATATATATACTTATGAGATATTATGTGTAATTTATTGTAGATACACCACAGCAGTGACTGAGCCCAGAATGATTTCGTCAGATAACTAGATGAAGTTAGCTAAATAGTATAGTTTAACATCTATATCCATGTTGGATTTTCTCATCCAGTTTAATAAGGTATGCTCTTGTTTCGTTCATTTTGTCAGGGTTATTAATGGGCATCTTGACATTGTGGGGGAGCTAGGGAGATATACGTTGTGGATTAATTACTTATATATTTATTAATTCCTGAAGTGTGGGGATAAGGTACCCAGAGCGGAGTAATAAGGGTATTAAAGGCAGCATATCACATACTTGTATTGACGGTCCAATATATTTTGTTCTGTGTGGAAAGATATACTTCGGTGGGGAAAAGTTAGCCTGGTGACAGTATTAGTGAGTGTATAAGTTTTAGGTATATACGGTGAGATCCTACTATTTTATGTGGTTAATAACTGAGTGTGATATGTGATATATTTTATATTTTAATTAAAGGAGAATTATTCTTTGGAGGGTAGAATAGAGGAGGTGAGGGTGTTGTTGAATTTCTATAAATGTTATATAACAGTACATGTTGAGAAATATGAGAGTACTCAGTGTATAAACTTTTTCTATTGCTTGTGCGCAGGGGTTATTATGTAATATTGATTTAGTGTAAAGGATGTTACTGATATATGATAAGTGTAATTATGCCCTGTTAAAATTGTTCAGTCACTTATTTCAAAGTTACAAACGATTGGGCTTCTATTAAGGATATGAATAATTTTATGATTAATCGGTTTGTATAAAGTGGTGAGTATGGTGAGGTGAGTATAAATGAACAGGATTAGCCACACTAGTCCATTCAATGTATCCTCCTTATACGCATTATGATAAAGCTCTCTATCAGAATACGTCCGCGTCACCACTCAGTCTTGAACTTGCTCGTTCGTTTCAATTTGTGTATTCATACTCGTGGAGAACTCCCAACGCCCTGGAGTCGATGCTAAGCTAAGTTTTAAGTATATGAGCTTGCTATCAACGCTTAGATTGTTCGGTTTTATGTCTTGGTATCTTACTTAATATGCCTACCGGATATTTTCTCTTTCTTATAACCTGAGACCGTGGCGTTATAATACATCTTCTCGTCTGTGCGGAAAAGTGTGACACAACTACTAGTTGATACCGTCGGCTTGAAGTGTTTTCTCTCATCAGCAATCACCATTTTATTATTGGAGTGATGTCGC
Source organism: Trachelipus rathkii (assembly GCA_015478945.1). Classification (NCBI taxonomy): domain Eukaryota; kingdom Metazoa; phylum Arthropoda; class Malacostraca; order Isopoda; family Trachelipodidae; genus Trachelipus; species Trachelipus rathkii. The sequence goes on along the minus strand of JABUQX010122663.1, from coordinate 14,580 downwards.
TCTGCGACATACTTCTTGTGCTATGTTGGTGGGTCGGCGGGTGGATGTTAGTCATCTCACACTGCTCATGTTTGTGAATTCGTGAGAAATTACAAGACCAATTGGATGCGGTGATATTGGTTAATAGAGGTGATCCTAAAGGACAGCTTTCATATTCTTTCATCATCTCTTCATACTATCAGACCTCTGTGTGAGCATTTGGCGGTTCTTGGTTAGATATCTTCCTTCGTTTGTATATGTGAGTATCTCCGCTCCTCGAATATAGAATATTAACTCTCTTAAGCATGAGTGTGAAGATGTCATTTGGTTTTGCTCTTCGTGATAGCCATCTAATTTGTCTTTCCACATTCCGTGTCATATATATTATGCTCTGTATGTTGTGGTTCGCACCTTTTTTAGCTATATTTCATAATCAGAGAGAGACTCTCTCCGCCTTAATTTGTATCTCCGAATCTGTATTGCTCGCACGTCAGTTCTCATTCATGTCTCTGTTCAATCTCCGGTGATCACCGTCTGGTGATGTCTCCGGAGTCTGTGGCTCAGATGCGGTAAGTACAAATCTTTCACATAGATTACAAATGGGCTCTCTCTTGACATACCCGTTGCCTGAATACTGACTCCTGTGTGTCTATACTCCTCGTAGAGCTTTCCCATCTCTCTCTTTTTCTCTCCTGTGCCTCTACTGCTTCCTATTGCATTGGACGACGTAGTATGACCAGAAAATGTACAGATAGCTAGTACTAAATAGAAGCATATACACTCATCAGAGCGGTCTGTCCTCACTACCTATCTGACGACAAAAAAAGCGACTCTTTAATTAGGATACACAATCCTCTATTATTATTCTTCCCACGAAAGCCTATGTTTCTTAGTCTATGCCCCCCATGACAAGCAGTACCCTACTTAACTGCCACGCCAGTATAAGATTTTCACCAAACTCTGGCGTACTTACTGCCAAGACAAGGCATCATCATTCGGTCATTCTAAGTTCCTCACCAGACAGTATCAAGTGCCAATACCTCTTCTTCACCTTTGGGAGTCTCTACTAAATAAACACTAACAAGAGGTCGCATACTAGAACACATATCTCACTCAGACCTAAGCGACTCATATTATAACCACGAATGTCTCAGTAATCTTTATCGCGCCAACAATACGCACTCGCTCAATAAGATGAATAGATCCTTCGTGCCCTTCACCCTTTTGTCCTATTACATTTTCATATACAGGCATTATTTCACTCACACTCAGTGCGCCCAAAATTATTACACTAGGAGTAGTCGTCAATAGCTATCACAGAATCATCCTAGTTATGTGTCCTATAATCAAATTTAAACGAGAAATCCTAGTGAGTTGAATAACCCACTCTCCTATTTAATATCCCAGTTATCACTCTCGCTATCCGCTTGGCACTTACATTTTTTTCGGACTCGCACGACATTTAGACATACTAGACCCCTTTCTCCCCTCACACCACTAACCTCTAGCACAGCCTACTCTTATAGATATTGCTTTTGAAAATGTGATAGTTGTACAGACTAACTCACTCGGACCTAACTTCTTGTTCCTCTCACACGCAGAGAAGAGTACGCACACCCTATCTCCAGATGCAAGTTGTACAAATCCCAACACATACGTCTCGTAATCTTCGTCGGCCAATCTTGTAAACTATGCATCGCTCGCTGGTGTTTTCTCACGAATTTTATCACAAGCGAATCAATCAAAAAAACTTAGCAGGAGTTGTATGATTCATCAGTATATGAAACCCAAGAAACCCAGTCTTTAGATATATAAATGGAACAGGCCTTTACTCGCCTACTCCTGCCTCACTCTCTTCTCCGCGCATACAGAGCACCTCTACCATCTTACAAATACTCCAGACTCACTAAAGATAGATTTCACATAAGTTAGTAGTACATACCTATGCATTTATCGTGTTAGACAAGACTCTCTCTTAGTACTAATGTTTGTGTCTTGATCGGGGCTGCCTTAACTTTTCTACAGTACAACATCCATCTTTTTCACACATATAGTGCGCATTCACACATTCTCTTTTATCTATTCACTCAAACAAATTATCCTGACTACACCTAACCCCTTTTGTCGATCCGCACGCGGATAGGTAATATAAACGTAGTACGACCTCCCATGCCCGTTAATGTAGATGCTGGTATCTCTCTTAACGATGTACTGTTCCTCTGCTAACATTTTGATGGATCTCACACGCACGTCCCCCTCCTATCTGGCTCACTCTTCCTCCCTCCAATACACTGTCTCTTATCAATCACCGATCTTCGAACACCGTCCCACATGATCTCCAACATCTCCGCCCTACAATGCAGTTCGCGTCTTGTTAAAACTCATCTCCAGAATATCGCAAAATGACTCTCATCTCGCACATTCTTGCTACACGGCAGTCTTTTGTACCTCGCGCCAATCGCGACGAGGCTACTACTCATTGCCTTCATCCCTCGATATCAAGGACCACAAATAGATGCTGGTCCGTTCAAGACCTCTCCTTCACTCGTGATTCCGGCCCTTCTGAGCGTGTGCCACCTTACCGGATTCATTTTTACTCTCCGACTGTGCGTTTCGGACGTATGGCTAGTCGGTACCATCGGCTCGCTCGCACTCCCCTTTCTAGGAATTATAGATTTCACAACAGTGTCCTTGCTCACAAGTCAGTCAACGTCCGCTCACCCGCAATTTACTGTCCAGAGCTTGGCTCCTCTGTTTGTACGTCTGATCACTATAATGGACTCGATATAACATAGTACCTTACAGATTAGACTTTCAGCCTAGTGTCAACTGGAAAGAAGGATACGAATGGTGTAACTATAGTACGCGTATGATTATAGGACAGATGTGTTATAGTTAGTTCACTGTGGTGCCGTTCTGAACTGGTATATCTCTGGGCTCCCGGGCTTGCTTGTACATAAAACACTGGGTTGCTCCACTAATTTCATCTCAAACGGAACTTACAAGGTATATAGACCATATAGTCCTAACATTAACTCATGACTTAATATTAGTTCCTTCTTTCACTTTTTCTTCTATACGTGGATTACACTCACACATTCACTTACCGTTATTAGCTTATTACGTGATATTCTCGATACACTACTTCATACTATACATTAACTCCGTTCTTGTAGTTGTCGAATAGAATATATCTTTATTACTGAATGACAATTTCAGTTAGATTAAACCATCGCTCACATAGGCATATTTCTCTATTTTCAACAAGTATTGCTAGGTTTTTGGTACTCCCAATTTACTCTGGTCTCAAGAGACCTTAAGGTGACAGTTCGTAATATCTTATACCTTTGAAAAGATCTTCTATACTTATATGTGGTCATCGGTGATACAAAAGGCGCTCATATTAGCGTGTCATGGTTAGGTTACCCAACGAATGACAACCCTCCACGAAGCATCATAGTGAATGAATATTGAATGGTTGTTACATAACCTCAATTCATAGTAAACATTGCCAAAGAGTGACTAATTTTCTCCCTCTGATGCTCATAGGTGAACCTCAAATCGCCTCCCAACTAGTCGCGAGACTCTTGTCCCTCGTCTCTTCCTTAGCATTCGGACCTCCTACAAAGAGGACTTTGTCAGTTTCATCGCTGAACTCAGTGTGAGCGGTGATCTCCCTTTCTCGTCACACAATGGTCAGTCCATTAGCTCGCAATATTCGATGTTCTATTCCTTAATCTCCGACGACTCTTCGGTGTCTGTATCTGAATACATCGCCTGTACCCAGACCAGGTCATCTTCTCCCTTCACTAAGATCAACATCTTGCAGTTGCTTCGATTTACTTTCAGAGTAGAACAATTACACATCTACACCACGTAATACCCTCGGGTCAGACTTCGTTCAATTACAGTGACTACTTATACAGTGTCCTCTCACGAGGAGTGTGGAGCGTCCCCCTTACCCCTGACTGTCTCACATCCGCTCACGGTTTGTTGGCACCCTCCTACGGTATCATATCAGTGCGACTCATCGTCCAACTCACCACACGAGAGATCTCCTCTCGGAGTTATATGAGCTCTCTCGCAGTCTTCCGCTGCACTTGCCTGATTTCCTGCAAGTTATTCATAATCGTCATTAACTTGGCACAACGTCACCGCAGGTGGTGTATACGAATCTTTGATTGCGGTCTCCAAGGTCAAAGTCAAGCCCTTTCCACCAGGGAAGGATCCAAAAGTGTGGAGAAAATCTCGATTGACAGGGATACGTAGAGAGTCCCGCGCATGAACGTGGAGTTCCTGGAGGATAAATGGCAACCCTTACTGCCACCCGTGTATCATTTTGAGTAGTTCAAGCTATTACAATCTGTAGTGATAGTTTTGGTTTCCTCCTGCTACACCCACTCCCTACTATGGCTCAACCTTGTGTCACAAGCTATTTCCTTTCCGTAGTGTCACTGCATAGCAATAGACATTGATCAGATATCCAACAATTAGCCGTGAGACTCTGTGTACGCATTTTTCCAGCGTTTGTTATATGCGGTGTGTCTCACTCTATATCCTCCCACTCATGCAGCCAGCTCACGTTCAACTCCGCACTCCGCAACATCTACAGGAGGTACACTCTCTGATAATCTCTGTCTTCGTTGGCGGCGCACCTCTCCTCCATTCTCCCGGCTCTTACACACAATAGTTCACAGGTTCTTCTCTGTCATTATGGCTCATACTGGCTAGGAGTAGTGCAAGCATTTCGCAATATTTAACTATGAGTTAATTGTAGTTCTCTCTCTCTCTCTCTCTCTCTCTCTCTATATCTCTCCCTCTTCTCTCTTCTCTCTTCTCTCTCTTTACTTTTCTCTCTCCTCTCTCTCTCTCCTTCTCCTCTCTCTCCTTTTTCTCCTTCCTTCCTTCGTCATACAACCCGTTTTAATAAAGTCATGAATAATTTGTTTTTATTATGCTTCTTATACGATTTAATAATTCTCGCGTCTCCTTAAATCCGTTGACATTCTCGGCACATTCTATATATATGTGTCAAGCAATTCTGTTTAACTCTTGTCAAATTTATTAGAGTAGGCATCGCGCTAGTGTTTTCATTATCCTGAAGTCACACTTCAACTTTCGCATCTTCTCCCAACTCAACATTTTCTATTAATTCTGATCTTATATCTCTATTCCTATATAATCAGTGGAGTTAGTATAAGAAAATAGATATTTTATCGGTTAGTCTATAATATTTATTATATATATTATAATCAAGGCACCTTCTTCCAGATTTCACTCTTTCTAGTCCAGTGCATCAGAACTTACCAACCAACGTCAAACATAGTTCTTTCTGATCTGATCTACCGATCTCAAGTGTTTATGATCGTGATTGCCTTTTAGCTGGGGTTATTCTAAAGAGTTGTTCTTTAAATGTGCTTTTTCTCCTAGTAAACACTGCGGTAATTAGTTTCTTAGAAGAAAGTTATTTTTAATATTTAATTTTTTTAATTTTTTTAACATTCTTAAAATATTATATTATAAAAAGTCTTATTGTTTTTTAATTATTATAAGTGTAAAATAAAAAAGTTCAGGTGTCTTGCAACTTGTTATGCTAATTTCATTTACCGTATTTTTTCATATTGTAATATTTAATTCTTACATAAAATTATTTATTATTAGATATCAGAATATTACTTATATTTTAGTTCCCACTCAATTAATTGTATTCTATCTAAATACACATATACATTAAATAAACCATATACCAAATAATCCTTATATATATATAATTTTCACAAAATCCAAATATATGATTTGTATCAGACAAATTATTATTACATTAAGCAAATTATCGTACTCCTACGAACATAGCTACATAAACTCTGGTCAATTCCCTTCGAAGATGGCAATGGTGCAACCCAATTAAATTATCCTACCTAACAAATACTATGGTTAAACATAACTGTGTTAACACTAAGAGAACATATCCTTCCACTCCATAAACCTACTAAGATACTAAAATTAATTTTATCACGAGTTTAGTATTAAATAAAAACTCCTAAAGGAATATCAACTTTTTCCCTTTGAGATAGTCCTATTTGGATCACCCCTGAAAAGGATGATAAGGCCGAATTTAGGGGGTGTTAAGCTGGCAACTGCGGAACATCTAATTGTACTGTAAATTTTCCTACACGTATTCAAGAGATTTATCAATCTGAAAAACTTTTACACCAAACCTATACAAACACTTTCGTATGCCCATTTAATTGATCAGAGTAGTAGCTAATCATGAGAAAGAACCAACTCCCACAGGAGTAGAGGAGGGCCATGGACCAATACAGCTTCTAGTCATTTGCCATATAGAGTAGGAATGTTAGGTCTTCGAATCACATCTGCCAGCCTTTGATTATCAGATTTCAATTAGCGTTGGAACCAAAATTGTTGACACATCAAGGCCAAATTCTATCAAAAGTTAATGGATATAATCAAGTCAAAATGGCCAACATACATAAGAAGGATTCTGACACGATTATAAGATCTATAACATAGTGAAAAACGATCTTACACTGACCTATTGAACACCTAGCGAACTACGTTAGAGTGCGGACAATTATTACGTCAACCTACGGCTGGAGAATTAGATATTATTTCCCACCATTATTGCTATTTATTTTATTTTTTTCCAACAATTCTATCCAGTTTATGAAATGAGAAGTTTTAAAGTTGTCCTGTAGGAGTTTTTTTAATTTTGTGTTTATTTTTTTTAAATATAAATTAAAAACTGGTTTGGCGACCCCACAAATTTGAATAATTTTATTCATAATAATTTTAAAAATTTTGTAAATTATACATATATAATAAAATATATATATCATATATATATAGTAATATATATAAACTAATATAATAAATATTATTAGTAATATATATTATATATTTATATATATATATTTTATACTTTATTATATATATATATATATATATATTATATATATATAATATATATATATATAATTATATAACATCCAAGATTGCTTAAAATTTTATTGGATTAATCCTAGATACGCTGCTAAAATTATAATGATATATCAAATAAAAGCCAATAAAATAAGTTTGGAAAATTTCATAAAGTATTTAACACGCACGTACGGAGTGTAAGTCATTTCTAGTCCCTACGACTACACTTTAACTCTTCGTAACTTTTTTTTTATTTTTGAACAATTTGAGTAATTTTGTTGGTTATATATATTTCACCCTCGCGTAGTACTCGCGTGGGTTTAATTTTCCTCACACTTTTTTTTTTTTTTTTTTTTTTTTAATAATTCATAAAACTTTTTCTGTTCAATTTTTTTTCCGTTCATGGTATTCCCTCAGGACTATGTTTGAAATATACGTTACACAAAACTTTTATAATTAATTGGTTCAAAAATTAAACAAATACGAAGAAGTTAAATTAAGTGGCGTGCGGTCCAATAAAATGACTCCACAAGTACTGCGAGTGATGTAAAATCGCATATTATAAATATTTCCAGGCTAATTTTTTGAGTTTCAGTTCATATAAAAATATTTGATTTCAGTATGTATCTAGGAATATAACAGCCAAATTTTAACAAATTTTCTATGTTAGTTTTTTTTTTTTAATTTTTTTAATTTTGTGCAAGGAGCGTAACCAAACACATTAAAAACAGCATGGCTATATATAAGGTCGCCTCTAAAAATCTCAATTTCATTAATTTTTTTTAAAAATAGTAATAACAAAACAAAAATAACATATAAACTCTACAGAATTCAAACTTTAAAGTGATCTTATGAATTACAATTAATCTCGTACCTTAAAAAAGTGGCAAAAAATAAAATAAAAAATAGAAATATGGTTGGGCGAAATACTGACCCTACGATGTTACTTGCGCGTTATAATTTTGGGCATCCGGACTGTGCGAGGGTTAACTTGTGTCCCTAGTGGGTAAAGAGCACGTTAAGACCTAAAAAAATGGAAACTGTGAAAAAAGTTTGAAAAAATTTTATAAAAAAAAATTTAGAGGCACAGTTTAAACCCACGGAGTATTCGCGATGGCGTAACCATTAACCTTAAGTCTTAAAGCTCAAAATCCATCAATGTAATGGAAATTCCCACGTCAATGGCCGAAATAGCTTGGATTTCACATAAAAGATCAATCCTAAAAGGATCAAACTATAAAAACCTTAACCCTTAGATTCACACCAAAAAACTTAGCCTTATATAAGATCTAAACGAGGAAACTAATAAACTAATAAAATTTGTAGAGGAGGTGGCACCCCCTTACAGGGGTGTAGCTATACATAATCTCGTATAAAAAAAAGGGATCTATCATCTCACTTTAATAAGTATTAAAAATATTGTGCTGAACAATATCTAACTTTTTTTATCCTTAAAGATTTTTCTTAAAAAACTTTAAGGGAATGTCCCACTTAACATTTAAACTTCGTTCTATCGACAATGTGGACTTACCACCCCCTATATGTATGCCCAAATTTCTACTCTTTGGCTGTGGCCATTAGAATTCAAGATTGAAAATCGGAACCCTAACCCATTGCCGCAATACTCGCTGGTCTTGAATATTGACTATTGCCGAGGATACATGTCCATCTATTTGTCATTTCAAATTTTCATACTTGATATGATTAAATTAGAACTCGATAATTAAAACGAAACCCTAACCCTTTCCCCCAATATTCCACGTATCTTCCTCTACGACGAGGTTACGGTCATAATTATTGGGAGAGATTACCAATATTTGAAGGTTAATACGCGCGTCTTTAAGACACCCATGCTATGGGACATAGAAACAGGTTTGCTTTGTTGCGCAGTCCGTCAAGTGGCTGCCCTACTACTCACGCAGTCAAAAAAAATCATATCTTAAGAATAAAAATAAAACAAGCACACAATCTATGCAATAAGCGCTAAACATAAAATATAAAATAAATAGGTTTAAATAATAATAAATAATTAATCTGTTATAAAATTAAATTATAGAAAATAAAATAAACATTATATATCAAAGGCTGACTCATTTGATATCAAAATATAAAAGTAATCTACCTTAAAGTTATTCTACATTAAAACGTTAAATATATATTATTTTTTAAGATATTTATTAATGTAAAAGAAAATTTATAAGTTAAAAGAGGTCAGACTAGAAGCCGATTCATTCTGTAAAGATAAAAGTTATTAAAATCTTTAAATAAACTAAAACTTTATATTAATATTATATATATATTATAGTATTCAATATATATATATATATTTTATATAATATATTAATATATTCATTTTATATTATATATATATTATATTATATTTTATTTATATATTAATTATATATATATATTTATATTATTATATATTATATTATTTATATATTACTATTATTATATATTTTTTATATAATTTTATAAATATTATTATATATATAATATATATTATATATTTTTTTTAATATATTATATATATTTATATATATTATATTATATATCTATATATACTTATATATATATATTATATTATTTTATATTAATATATATAAATATATATATTTATATTTATATATATAAAACAATTTAAAACCATATTAGCATTTTT
>JABUQX010122663.1:0-2500 GCA_015478945.1 Trachelipus rathkii | reverse complement strand
ATATAAATAATAATATAATAATATATATATAATACTTAAGTATATATTAATTAATATATTAATATATAATATATAATTATATATATTATAATATATATTAATATTAATATTTATTTAATTTATATTATTTTTACTTTATATATCATATTATAAATATTTATATATTATATATATAATATAATATTGTTTTAATTAACTATAAATTATTTATAATTAACTCTTTGTTTAACGAATTTTTATATTCTATATAAAATTTTTTAATTATTATTCTAAATAAATTTCAAATGTATTTGCCAATTTCTTAAATTTTTTTAAATTAATAAAAGAAAAAAACTCAGTCAGGTTATTGAAACCTTCTATGTTTATATCAGTTGAAAGAAATTGAAAAGTAAAGTTTAGATAAAAATATTAGAACAAAGAAGATTATAACATTCCTCGAAAAGAGAGAATACTATTCAAAAGTAAAGAAAATATAGGTAAAATATATATATATAAATATATATATAAAATATAAATATAATAAATAATTCGTGTAAAATATTATAAATAAATTTATGAGATTTCACAAACTTTCTTTACTGTTAAGCTCTTCATAAGGATGTATCTTTCGATTCCTACAATTCATCATATGTAGATAATAATAAATAAATATTAAATAATAATAATTAATAATTAATAATAATAATCATATTATTAAATAAAATATTTAGCAATAATTAAATATATTAAAAAAAAAATTAATTAAATATTATTAATAATAATATTATTATATATAATAAATTAATTATAATAATAATATATAATTTAATAAATTAAATAATAATAATAATAATAATAAATTATTAATAATTAAATAAATAATTAAATAATATTAATATAATAATTATAATAATAATTAATAATAATAAAATAAATAATAATTTAATAATAATAATAATATTAATATTAATAAATTAATAATAATAATAATAATAATAAATAATATGGTTAATTAATAATTAAATTAATAAATTATAAATAATAATATAATTATTAATATAAATAATTAATAATAATTAATTAATGGTAATGATAAATAAATAATTTAGATAATAATAAATATAATAATGGTAATAATAATAATAATTAAGAATTAATAATAAATATATAAATTAAATAATAATATAAATAATAATAATTAATAATTAATAGATAATAATAATAATAATTAATAATAATAATATATTAATATTAATAATAATATAATAATATAAAATTATATTCTTTCAAAACAATTCTTTTTAGATTTGAGTCAAATTGAATTGCAATTAATATAATTAATATAATACATAATATATAATAATAATAATAAATATGTCTATTATCTATAATAAATAAAAATATTTTAAATAAATTAATAATATAAACAATCTAACATAATATATTAAAATATTTTTAATATAATAATAATGTACAGATACAAACTTTATACAAGGCGAATGCTAGAGTTTACGTTATTAAACTAAGTATATATATTTTTATATAAAAATCTTAACTTCTTCCAATACTACATACCAGATCATTATAGATTTTTATACATTACTTTTAGTAGTGATGAATAACTGGATAATGACTCGTAAAAATTGATTTAGCATATCTTAATTCTCCCAATACTCTTTTATAAATAGAAAATAAAAAAAAAAACTACATACCAACTGTACATAGATATTGTGCTGTTAATTAAATAGACTCTCTCCTTGAGTTATATAGACTAAATCGATCGTATTTTCTGGTCTTATACAAAGAAGTTCTGTTAAAATTTGGCATTTCCAATTATTTATCATTAAATTGAAAACATGTAGATTTGAATATAGTAACTATACACTGTCATTCAATTATATACTTGCGCTATTGTAAAGAGGTGTATGACTCGTAGATGGATTCGCGTTTAACTCGACATTGCTACTTTTAGATGATACGAGCACAGAATCGCCTCTGATGAATATAATTAGAGTGAGTATGGTACATTAATGAGGAAGTGTTTAGTATAAAGATGGTAAGTAATGGAAGTAGAAGTGGATAGGGTTTGCTCATATATATATATTATATAACTCATTACCATATTTATATGCGTGAGATGTATATTTGGTAACTTTGGCTGTGTATTATAGCGTAAATATGAAGAGAGTTATTGAGAGGGTTTGTATAAGTAGGTAATATTTGGTATAGTTTATGTAAAAGTGGAAGGTTATTGTGAAAGTAAATCAGTTATAGTATAATGAGTATTAAGGTTATATATGGTATAGTATGATATTATAGCAAAATAAACAGTCCTCCATATAGCTGTATGTATAAAGTATATGTTAGGATGTAGTGATGTAGCAACTGTGAAATTAAGTGGTATTACTGAGTTTAAACATTTCATGATTTATTAATGTTGGTATATAATGAATAAGAGAATAAACGATAATATATTGAGTGTAGTAGGAAAGTTTAAATGGTAGGAATAGGTGTGGACTTG
>JABUQX010122662.1:17500-19703 GCA_015478945.1 Trachelipus rathkii | reverse complement strand
CGGTATTACTTCGTTCAGTTATAGATTTGGGTGTTTAACCGTTTCCTAGCATTTATCGTTGAACCTTTCATGATTTTCGTGCTTTAACTTCAGTATATATATATATATATATATATATATATATATATTATATATATATATATATATATATATATATATATATATATATATATATATATATATATATATATATATATATATATATATATATATATACCTATATATATATATATATATATACCTATATATATATATATATATATATATATATATATATATATATATATATATATATATATATATATATATATATATATATATATATATATATATATATATATATATATATATATATATATATATATATATATAACTCAATAAAATAGATTAAATTAAATATCTCTCTCTCTCTCTCTCTCTCTCTCTCTCTCTCTCTCTCTCTCTCTCTCACATGTCTCTCTCACACGCACACACACACACACACATAAACACATTACATACACACACACATATATAAATACATATACTCAGATATATATATATATATATATATATATATATATATATATAAATGTGTATCTATAATATATATATATATATATATATATATTAGTGCTGCAGCGCATGTCACATTTTTAATATCCGTGGATGCGGATGTTTTACCATTCCGATATATAAAAACTTTGAAAAATGAAGAATAGAGCTTTTGAGTTGTTGATAACAACCCAAAATGACTTTCAAATATATATATATATATATATATATATATATATATATATATATATATATATATATATATATATATATATATATATATATATATATATATATATATATATATATATATATATATATATATATATACAAATATATTTATATATATATATATATATATATATATATATATATATATATATATATATATATATATATATATATATATATATATATATATATATATATATATATATATATATATATATATATATATTTATATATATATATATAATGACAATGGATTTACATCCCTAACTCTGTAAGAATCTGTTTAAAATATTGATTAGTTTTTGCCACACTGTGGCATATTATGCATTGTGCATTTCTAGGATACGGGACGGGGACCCAACTTTTCATGCATCCTACCAACCATGAGAAGCATTAGAAACATTAGAAATAAAAAGACAGTAAGAAGCCACATGAGCCTATCGAGACAGCCCCAGTCAAGCCAAAAACCAATCACCAAACAACATGTTCATACAAATCCACAAAGCACCCTAGGGCTTGTCAATAAACTATATACAGAATACACAAAGTCTAAAACATGCTCAAGCAAATCCACAAAGCACCCGAGGGCTTGTCAATAACTACAACTAAAACTAAAAACTATATCTAAAGTATATACATGCTAACCACATTACAGCTATAATATCGTGCAATTAACCTTAATAACTATAGTAACTAAAAACCTGCCAATTTGGCTTAGTCAAAATATATTATATGATACCCAAACCATCCATATACCTATCCAGTCCTTTCTTAAATGTTGCAATCGAGTCACACTCGACAACCTCCTGTGGCAAACCATTTCAAAATTTAACAACCCTATTACTAAATGAATGCTTTCTTATATCAAGATGGCATGCTTTCTTCTTAATTTTCTTATTATGCCCCTGGTCACCTGTCCGTGTTCTACTATGAAAAATTTATTGGTCTCTGTTTTATTAATAGATGTAAATATTTTGAAGACTTGTATCATGTCCCCTCAGAAATCGCCTTTCTACAGAAAACATTCCTAACTCCTTCAGACCTCTCCTCATAACTCTTACCCTCAAACCCAGAAATCATCCTTGTTGCTCTACTTTGCACTCTCTCTAGCATATCTAAGTCTTTCTTTAAATAAGTGGCCCAAACTTGTGCACAATACTCTAATACTGGCCTAACATATCTATTATACAGTTTACTTATAACTTCCTTGCTCTTGTAAACAACATTGCGATTTATTATGCCCAGAATCTTATTAGCTTTATTCCTTGCTTCCAAACACTGATTAGCTACTTTCAAATTGCTGCTTATAATCACACCTAAATCTTTTTCTTGGTCCATAAACTCGAGCCAATCCCCATTCATATCGTAGTTAAAACTTATATTTGAGTAACCTAAGTGAAGAACCTTACACCATTTACTATTAAAATTCATTTGTCAC
>JABUQX010122662.1:5000-10000 GCA_015478945.1 Trachelipus rathkii | reverse complement strand
TGACAACTCGAAAAAAACTGCCGCTCAGGTGAGGGCGACGGGTGCTAATAAATTGTATTATGTTTTAGATAAAACTAGTAATGAGTCTTACCTACTAGATTCGGGGAGCTGCCTTGACCTTACCAGAGCTTCCGCAATAGATAAGCAAGGTGCCGCTATTGGCACTGTCAAAGCAGCAAATGGAGAATTTATAAACATTTATAGCAAAAAATTAATTAAGGTTGACATTGGTTTGGGGAAACTCTATGACATTTACGCTTTCACGGCAGACATTAACTTTAACGTCCTCGGCATGCCCTTCTTAAAAAAATATGGCTTTATTATCGACTTTAAATATCACTACCTACTCGACCCTGAGACTAATCGCTGCGTTTCAATTGACAATAGAACTTTGGACATCTCTTCGGACATACAAAATTCTGTTTTACCTCTGTCTTCTGTTTCTTTGGACGTTCCTCTTTGTGAGAATGAAATGATTAATAACTTAATTAAAGAATATAAGGAAATATTTTTAAACCCTTACGAGGAGCCCAATTTAAACTTGAAAAATGAGCAGCTAGCCAGGTGGCGCTTCATCTGCGCGACCTACAAGGATGAAGGGGGTGGAGTCGGTTGTAGTAATACTATTGAAAAAGGGGGGAGGGGGGATGAGAATAACCCTTTAAAGAGAGAAATTTTATGCGAGTTGGCGGACAATTACCCGTACCATGTTGAGGTTAGCGGAGAGCCCATACAATTAAAAAGCAGAAGCATTGCGCCGCATTTATATGAGAGAGCGAAGGGAGAAATCAATAAGCTGCTGGAGTCGGGAGTTATAAAACGCTCGAGGAGCAACTGGCAGTTTCCAGTGTCGTTCCTGCCAAAATCGGATGGGAGAGTAAGACTGGTGGTAGATTTGAGACTGCTCAACCAGAAATCGGTCTCAGATAATTTTACGCTGCCTAAAATTAAGGATATTATTTTCCAATTGCAACATTGCAAATTGTTGACAAAGCTGGACCTGCGCCAGGCCTATTACAACATCCCTGTCACGGAAGAAACTCAAAAGTACTTTACCATTACGTGCCCCTTCGGGAATTATAGCTTCAACTATCTAATTCAGGGTCACAAGTGCTCTTCTAGCGCCTGGCAGAGGCTCATGTCAATATTGTTTGGTGAGTTAAAGAACGTCTTCGTGTACTTAGATGATATACTTATCTCGAGTTTAACTATAGAAGAACATGTTGCGACTTTAGAAGAAGTTTTCAAGAGATTAAAATACATGAAAATCTGTCTTAACCCCCAAAAGTGCTTATTGGCGGTAAAAGAATTAGAGTTTTTAGGCTTCAATATTAGCGAGAAGGGAGTTCTGCCTAGTCAGGAGAAGATAGAGGCAATAGTGAAGGTTGCAAAGCCTGTCAACATTAAACAACTTAGAGCGTTTCTTGGCCTGTACAACTTCTGCCGAATCAATATAGCAGACGCTGCCCGGCTATTGCAACCATTGACCAATATGTTGAAGAAAAAACCTGCTTCGGCCAAGAAAATAGTCTGGAACCTAGATGCCGAACGAGCCTTTAAAGAAGCAAAGGCGGCAATGATAAAGGCTACCTTATTATCGTTTCCTGGTGAGGAAACGGAGTTGCAATTGTACACGAAAGTGAGTGATGTTGCAATGGCGAGCGCCTTAATGGGAAACGAGGACCCAACTAAAATCTTTGCCTTGTATAGCGCGGTGCTGAGCGAGGCAGAAATGGGATACCCGCAAATCACGAAGGAATTGATGTGTATCAATAATAGCTTGCAAAAGTATGCTTATTTGATAGCGAATCGCAAAATTGAAATTTGCACATGCAATAATGGCATTATCATGAACTATAAAAGGAAAAGTACAGATAAAATCCATGATGCCCGAGAAATAAGGTTATGGAATTCGATAGCAAGCTTTGACATCGAGTTTAAATTAATATCTAAAGCCAAAAATAAATTAGCTATTCACTTGAACGAGCTAAATGAAGAAAACGAGCATGTAGGAATTAAGAAATTAGACTTAAAATTAGCCTTCATAGAAAATGGAGAGTGGACGGTACTCTCTCCAACAGGTCAGATTGCTATGGAAACCGACTTACAATCGGGGGAAGGGTCTAGTAAGATGGGACATTTAAATATTATAACAAAAGGGTTGAACATTGGGACGCGAGTCGAGAAGGAACGGAATTTAAAATAATAATAATAATAATAATAATAATAATAATAATAATAATAATAATAAAATAATAATAATAATAATAAAATAATAATAATAATAATAATAATAATAAAAATAAAAAATAATAATAATAGTAAAAAATAATAATTAATAAAAATAATTGATAATGATAAAAATAATAATAATGATAAAAATAATAATGATGATGATAGCCGTAATCACGGCGGAGATACCGATGAGGGGTTTAATAATAACGATTTTGATGATTTCTTCGTAAACCTTATAACTTATACTAAAATGGGATTGAATGAGATAATGGATAGGTTCAAGGAGGGTATAGATTTCCAGGACATAGCAGTCGAGCAGGAGACCGATCTGTACATCAAAACTTTAATGAAAGGGGGAGAGCCTTCTGGATTGAAGGCTGTTTATAAGGATTTCATTTGCGAGGGTAAAGAGTTATCTTTGGCAGTTGACATTTCGACAGGAGTCGCAAGAATTATAATTCCAGAAAATTTGGTAGACGATGTGATAGCAAGAATACATAATACGAACCACCTGGGAATTAAAAGAACATTGACCGTTTTGAGAGCAGATTTCGTTTTCAAATTCATGCATAGCCGCGTGAAAAATTACATTAAAAATTGCAATATTTGCCAGAAAAACAAGAATACTAGGAGGATTTCCCCCGAATGGGGGAGGTACAAGGAGGTGTCGGAGAAGTTTGACACACTTCATGTGGATCTGATAAAAATGCCATATAGTAAGGGGTACAATTATCTGTTGGTGTTCATCGATAGGTTCAGCAAATATCCGTTCGCTTATCCCCTGAAACAGGCTACTGTAGATTCCGTTCTGCATGTTTTGATAAGCGAAGTATTTCCATTCTGCGGGGTTATAAAAAGACTTGTATCGGATCGCGGAACTCAATTCACTGCCAAATTGTTCTGCGATGTCTGCAACCTGCTCAGTATTGATAATATTGTTACGGCACCAAGTGCCCCAAATAGTAACGGAATTTGTGAAAAATTGAACCAGGCCCTAATAATAACCCTAAGATGCATGATAAACGATAGTAAAGGCGAGGGCTTAGAGTGGCCTGAGATCCTTCCATTTGCACTATATTGCTTGAGGATCAGTCCTATGAACGAAGAGGGAGTAACGCCCAGCATTTTGATGTTCGGCCAGAATTTATCTGTCCCAGGTGGTCTCTTGCAAAAGGAACCGCTCAATGCCGCAGTCAGTCAGAGTGCCTACCTGAAGAAATTAGTGGCTTTAATGCGAAGGCCTTTGGCACCTCAAGTTGTATACAAAAATAAGCATATATTTGTTCCAAAAGATCTCAATAAGGCAAAATTTGTACTAGTTAGAAATCAACAGTATAATGTGGGTAAATTAGAAGAAAGGTATTCGGGTCCATATAGGGTCTTGCGAATGACTAAAAACAATGTGTATATATCAAAAAATGGGAAAGAAGCTGTAGAGAATTTGAGAAATATAAGGGTTTATCATAGTATAAATAGCGATGGCAATGGTAACAAGGAGAAGGGTAGAATCGAGTAACCATAAAAAAAAAAAAATAATAATAATTGTTTAGAATGCTTTCTTCTTGCTAGTGGACGCGTGAGTGGGTTTCCTTAATAGTAGTAGTAGTAGTAGTAGTAGTAGTAGTAGTAGTAGTAGTAGTAGTAGTAGTAGTAGTAGTAGTGTAGTAGTAGTAGTAGTAGTAGTAGTAGTAGTAGAGTAGTAGTATTAACCATCTTCCTATGTAAGTAATTGGTGTATGAGAGAATTTTTTGATATTCCTTCGTGTCAAAAAAAAAAATCCTTTTTTCCTCAACTAACTGACTACATTGACAAAGTTTATTAAAAAAAAAAAAAATTCTTTTTACTTTTGCGATTATGAACTAGTGTTTATAATTTCTTGGCTCTCGGAATTATGGTTGAAGGGTTAATTGAATAAATTGAAGGTGGTATAATATTGTATAATGGGTGTTATGAAAATGCGAGTATTGTAATTGTAGAGATTAAGGAATTACGATTGGTTATAAGATATTGTTAATTACTCAAAGAAAAAAATTTAAATATTTTGTTATGTTCCTGTGTCACTGTGATTAAGGGGTCAAGAGGGAATCGCATGATTCTCTCAAGCGATTCTCCACTCCGAGATCACCATTTGTAAAGTGACTGTGTGCACTTGACAGCGATCATATGAGCATCTTACTCACAAACTTCCTGTACACGCGAACTCGTCTCTGTTTATGGTTATGTGAGAGGTTTTTAACGGAGTTTTGTTATAGGATTAGGCCTAAACGCTGATCTTGTTCAAACTTTCAAACTGTAAAAGCAGTGTGCCTCGAAGCTATAAGAAAAGAGGTTGTATTTAGCTATAGTCGGCGTTATGGAAGTCGGTTGTTAAAATTAATAGAATAATCGCCAATATTGCATTTTTATGTATTATATTATTAAATGTAATAATATAAATAATCAGTTACGGAAGTGTTAAAAGAAAATAGACTCATATGCGAACGTGTTACACTTAAATAATCTCATTGTTATATAAAATTATTCTTTATTTTGGTTTAACGAATTATCTAATACTGAACTTTTAATCAATTGGGCTATTATTATTGTATGTGAAATAAAAAATCATCTAATTTTAAACTATAAATAGAAGTGTTAGAGTTTCACGTTACGAGGAGAAAGCAATTGTGAGAGTGCTGGCATTCCAAAGCTAGCTCTTTATTATAAACCAATGTTCCTTTATTTGAATGACTAATTTTCTTATTGAATCTTAAATCGTAGAGAAGCC
>JABUQX010122661.1:15000-25402 GCA_015478945.1 Trachelipus rathkii | reverse complement strand
CCAATTAGAAAATCAATTAAAATCTAAAGCTTTTAATTAACAATTATGACTGATTATGAATACAAATATTCACGACTTTTAGAAACTTGCATCAATTGTAAATAATACCTTTAGTGACGATGGTACCATACAGTTATAATCTAACCGGACTGTAAATACTATACAAACGCAAAACTTTCACTTGGAAATACAAGTCAATTATATAATATTACCTATAACTTGTTTCAAAGAATGTTGCTTGAAGATATAATTTAAGAGGATTATATCTATCTCCATTTAGATTTCTATAGCATGATGCTAGTGTGACTGCACATCATGACAAAAAACTAATAAGGTTAAAATAAGTTTCATGAAACATTTCAAAATTTATTCACCGTACAATAGAAGTTACTATCAATTAATAAATATAATTTAAGCATATACATTTCTATTGAAAAAAATAACTATTGAAATGAGAGAAGTTAAATTCAATTTTACAAAAAAAAAAAAAAAAAAAAAAAAAAAAGTTGCATATATATATATGAAAGAAACTCAAATATTTACAGCTGCTGAAAAGTATCCTAGAACATTATGGCCAAGATGGTTTCTCTGGAGGAGTGTCACGTTTGTACAGGGCACTTTTGTCTCTGTAAAAATGATAAAAAAAAAGTCAAAGTAAAAAGTTAGCACATACTTTTAAGCCATTTTTTTTTTTAATATTTACAAACTTTCAACTTTTGGAGTAAGAAATAACACAAAGAAAAGAGACAGTTAGAAGTCCCATAAGCTTATCAAATATAACTCTTTCACCTAAAATCTTCAAACTTCTACACACACAAATATCCTTCTTAAAAGCCAAAATCAGTTTCAGGCAAAATGCTACTCAAATTATTTTACGTCCAGGCCTAGAAACAATCGAGATATTATGGAACTACCAACAGAAAAAAATATCTTAAAAACCTTATTTTTTCCTAGTTCAACTCACACGTACAAAAAAATTATAAAGCCACAAAAAAAAAAAGCTTCAAATTTTTCAACAACGAAAAATTCTGATTGTTAAACTTCGACCCCCAAAATGGAAACAACAATTCTTCCCAATCAAAAATCTTAAGAATCTTCTTAATAAATCACAACTCATCATCACTCATATTATTACTCTACATTTCAATTACTTTACTCTTAAGACTTCAAAATATACCTTGCTCCTACTGACAACTTTTGAAACCAAACCAAACCCAAAACTATCTCTGATACAATAAATCCCAATGACAAAATGATACAGTATCTACAAGCACACTTTCGAAAAATATGCTCCGCACAAAACTGTGATAAAAGATAAGATGGCGGCAAACCTGTTGCTTAATGGGCATTTTCTTTCTCCCGTTATGCAACGCTTACTAAACTATAGCTTCCTCTTTGCAGACGTAAATTGCCATATTAATGCCTAAGCATATTCTTACAGCATAATCAAAATCCAATTATATGCAAATCTTTAATATAGAATCATGAAACCATTCATTACACAAAATAGTGACAAAATCCTATTAAGTCTTGCAGCTACCCTGAAGGTGGCCAACAAATAAACAAACTATCCCCAAAAAATCTCAATTTCATTGAAAAACAACTTTAGAATTACTAAATGTGTACATAATATTCACAAGTAGTTTTCAAATACTTACGACAACATTTACTAAATAATTCATACATTTCATTCAAAACTAAATTACAAACTGAAATGCAAAAAAAATTCAACTGTAAAAAAGGCTCCAGTCCACAAAAATAAAAAAAAATCATAGAGTATAAAAAAGTTAAAACCTGTAAATATAAAAAAATTTCTTTCTGTGTAAAAAATGAAATACCCATTTAGGTCCAAAGGCAAAAAAAACAGTTCCATTCACCCTATTTATTCCCTTGCGCGATTACACAATTTCCCTCTAAAAACACTTCTGTCTACCTTGTTCCTGAACTATAACTGTGTCACTGCCCAGATGAGTGACTCAAAAAATTTTGACAACACTCGTTCCAAAAATCATGAATGAAATCACTGATTTTGCTCAGTATGTAAATCTACTATTGCGATTGTCTGTGGTAAGTCAGCAGTGAAGGATCTATGATCAATCCGATTCCAATGGCACATTCAAATAGCAAATTTTAATAAATAAAATTTCCATTTAGCCCTCATAGACTAATGCCGTTAGTTTTTTTTTTTTTTTTCAGAATTTTTTTTTAAAGTTCTAAATTACAAAATTACAGTTCATTCTCAATTTATAAAAAAGAGAAAAAATATATATAGTAATATAAAAAAGAAAATCCCTACTCCAAATAATGAGTAAGAACACAACAATTTCAGTATTTTGTGAATGTTTAATATAAGTACAAATTGAAATATCAATTGTCCTGGGATAATTAAGGGAGGAGGATGAAAATACAAACGCAAAGCAAAAATCAGAAGAGCCAAGTTTTTAGATTACATTAGAAATTAGGAGACAGTAAGAAGCCACATGGCCTATCGAGACTGTCCCATCAACCCACCAACCAAAACATGTTGCTCTCATGAAAATCCACAAAAGCACCTTAGGGCTTGTTAATTCCTAGTTGTAACTAAAATCCACCAATTGTGCTTAGTCAAAAAAAAAGAATAAGATATATGATACCCAAACATCCACATACCTTAATAACTTAAGTTATTGGCTCACACGACATGACAAGAGATCAAAGAACTCACTGATAATCTATAAGCCAGCCTAATATATGGCTTATAATACGCTTAAATTTACTCTTATATTATACCCAACCCACCCATTTATTCCACAATCTCAACTCCTTTCTTAATAGCATGCAATCGAGATCACATACTACTCTTCTTTAACCTGTGGCTCAAAACCATATTCCATAAAATTTAACAAACCTCATTGTCTTGATATTTAAAGAGAATGTTCACTTTACTTATCGAGTATATCAAGATGCGCATGCGTGTGTTTTCTTGAATTTTCTAATGCATATAGGCCTCATATGGGTACTACCTCTCGATTCCGTGGCAAAGTACTTATCTAATAGAGAATTTTTAATTTTATTTTTCTGTATAGATGTAAAAATTTTGTTACTTAATAGATCTAATTTTAACATATCTCAAGAGTCCACACACATGAGTAAATATAGCCTTAGCTTGTCTCACTGAAAAGATAAAATATTCAGCTCGAAATAATTCAAGATCGTTATCTGCTATGCATATCTTATCCTCTCAAACCCAAAATCATCCTTACAATCAAAAGATCTCGTCTTACGTTGACACTCTGGCGTCTACGCACTATCATAAATAATGTGCGTTTCTTTTCTTGAAAATAAGGGGCCCAAACTTGTGCACAATACTCGTATTACTGGCCTAAACATACCTTTATACAGTTTACATATTAACTATACTCTCCTTTCTCTCATATTAAAACTATACATTGCGAAAGTTTAGTATATGCCCAGGCAGTGGAAACTTATTGTCATTGCATTTTATATCCTTGCGTCCTAATTAGCTGGATTAAGCTACTTTCAAGTTAAGCGCTATGGAGGTGAACACCTTCCAAATACGTTGTGATTTTCTTGCGTCCACAGACTCAAGCCAATCCCTCTTCATTTCATATCGTAGTTAAAAACTTTTATTTTGAAGAGTAACCATTAGAAGTGAAGATACCTTCACTACTTTTTTACTTATTAAGAATCACCATTTTGCCAACTATAAATACTTGCCCACCCAGAACAGACTCTTCTTAAAATCTCATCGAGACTCATTATTGAATCTTTTATTATCATATGCATACTCTACTATTTGGTCTTACACACTGTACAGGATTCTGAGCACACTTTGGTATCATCTGCAATAACACTTTAGTAAGAAACCTGGCATTTTAAGATCCACTTAGTACAAAAATCAAATATATATGAATAGTATATATGAGCCTACTGAGCACACTGAGATTCTAAAATATTAAGAGACCACCAAGAGGGTTATAATCATATAGATGTCTTTAAGGAGCAAATAATTAGTCGACTATGTCAAAGCATCTAAGAAGGACGTTAATCATAAGGCTTTGAATGGACAAGTAACACTCATACTGCCAAAAGAGCGATCGTTAACAACATTCAAAACAGTTGAATCTATGATGTCACTCTACTCTAAACATATATGAAGTTTGTACAATGCGAAAAGTTTTTTTTTTAATGTTAATTATAATATATCTCGAGATCTAATTATTAAAAATTCAAGACTGAAAAAAGTAAAATCGAGATATATAATCTCTAACTTATATTCGGCCAAAACCAATATTTATAGTACAAAAACTACAAAATGAGTTTATATAATCATTTTAATATACAGTGAGAGAGCTTTTTAGAACACAATGAGTAAAAATGGACAAGAAAATAATGTCAAGGTATGTATACACCACTTAATTTATAGTTCCCAGAGATTTATGCTATGGAATACTTATTCGTGACGTTAGAAAATGTGTTCACACTTCGTAGATCTAGTCATGCCGCAGCTCTTGCAAATGAAAAGGCTTTTTACATGATATCAAACACTCTACTAAAACCTGATATTGACAACAATGAAATTGTGATTGACAAGTGCAAATTAGACAGGGAGAAAGCACAAGTAAAAGTTGTTAGTGAAGGTGTGCAATCAGAAAAAAATAAGTTCATTTGTATTGGTGTGGATGGTAAAGTCGACCACCAAACTTTAACATATAAAAATGTAGATTCACATAAAGATGAATTCTCGTGTGCTTTAAAAAAAATGTCGAATCAGAAGTTCAGAACATCACCTCACCTTCACTACTGAAGATGGAAAATGTTCTGGCACCTACTTGACCCATAGAACAGTCCCACTATTGGCACCACGGTGATGTACTTGCTCAAGAGGCACTCGATGTTCTTCAGGAATATGATAGCATTGACAGTATCCAAGCTATCCTTCTTGATAATACCGCAAATAATACCAGCCATAAGAGTGGCTTAGATGTTAAACTAGAAGAATTATTGGGAAGGAAACTGCATATTATTGGATGTGTACTACATCAGAATGAACTACCATTAAGAGCTATTTTCATCGAAAATATGACGAGTGTACAATTTGAGCCAAAAAGTTTAGTAGATCCAACTGTGTGGCAGAAGATGTACAGAAAATTCTCCAGGAATCCCTGCAGGTAACATTTGAAGGCTGTGGAGAAACTCCAATTATTGATGGATACATTGCTCATAGAAAGTGCTAAAAGACCTTAGTCACGATCAAATTCTTTTGTATGAGTATTGCAAGAGGATTAGGTCTTCGGTAAAGTACGATGAGAAGATAGGCTGGTTATATAAATTGATCGCACTAGAATCATGAGGTGGTCAATTCTTGCACATATTATGTCTTCTCTCGTTTTGTACCCAGCAGGGACAAAGAACCAAACTTGCGTTTGAAAAAAGTTGAATTCAATTTCTTGTTCCGGTTTAGTGCTCCTGAAGTGGTTTTAAAATAAGATAGCATGAGTCCAAACTGAGTCATGTGTCCTTGCATACCTTTTTCTCTTGCCTCTCACAAGATCGTGAATCTTGCTGACATATACGAGTAATGTGAACATCCAAGGCAAATGCTTTATGTCTCTCTCACCTGAATAAAATATCTCTCCTTGTATATGCAAATGGCGAGGAGTGGATGATGATGAAACTATTAATCAGAAATCTTGTTTTCAATATCTATACCCATATTATGACAAAAGGGTAAATTTCCTCAATCAGCTTAGTTTGATGGATTCGCAACAGGCATATTGATAGGGGATTAAAGCGCGAAGTAGATCTAGGCGCTTTTAGCCGATATATGATGTTGTGGTAGGCATTTCTGAATATGTAATCGAAAAAGTATGTACGAAAATATTGAAGCATGTGTAAGAAATAAATGGAGTTTTGAAAGTGTAAATCAATAATAGTTAAGAAATTAGAGTTGACGGCAGGGATTATACTCGCACTTGTTATTCAAATTTGTATATGGATGGGGTATATGAAAGAAAGAGTGGGGTGAAAGGGAAAGTGTAGAGATGATTGAGAATGAAGAGAGTAGAATCGTGCCTAACTATATTATGTTATGAGGAATGATTTGGTTTTGTGGTGGCGGGTAGATCTGAAGATGAGAGATTTGAGAGTGAATTGGTTAGAGGGATTTGGCAGGGTGTGTGTTAAGGAGTGGAATTTGAAAAAGTAAACATAGATACGCAAGAGTGTAAAATTATTGGTATGTGAGTTGAGGACCAGCCCTCTGGAGTTGTGAATATATGTTAGACGGGAGCAACGGAACCAAGTGTCTGAGTTTAATATTAATGGATATATGTTTGAATGAAAAGGGGAAAGATATCAGAGGTGTAGTATATAGAAATTTGTGTAATGGTCAGAAAGTGCTGAGCAATTAAATCCTTAGGGGATGTGTAAAAGGACTAAGTTTTAAGTTGCAGCCTAAGCGGTCTTAACATGAGGTGTAGTGTTTACTTAATATGAATGTTTATAGTTGAAATACTATGGTCTGGACATAAGAGGTATAGATCTGAAAAGGCAGTTACAATGTAGGTGCGCAGCAGATGGACCAATCTATTAGGGAGATGGTGGTGTTAGGTATGAGAGAATCTCGAATAAAGATGAGGAAATGAGTGCAGCCCTAGAGAGATTGGAGTGTGTGAGAAAAAGGAGTAAAATGAGGAGAATAAATGAAAGTACATTGAGAAGTGTTTAGTCATGAGTAGGAAAGAATGGATGAATGGTCGAGGTTGGATATGTAGCGGAATGCTATAGGTGTAAGTTGTTGCTAGAGGATAAGAAAAAAAGAGGAATTGAGTCACAGTGTTAAAGGGATAATAAGTTATATATAAATTATTATATATATATATAAATATGAGTAGTATATATATATATAATAAGTATATATATATATATATAAATATAAATAAATGTAAATATATTAGAAATATGATATATAATATAAAAAATATAGTAATAAATAAGTAAAAAGGTTAATAATATATATATATATATTATAGTAATTATATATACTTATATATATATATATATATATATATAATATAGTTATAGTGATAGATATAATATTAGTATGCACCGCAGGAGAGTTAGAAATTATTGCCGGAGGCCGGAGAGCAGAGGCCGGAGAATGAAAATTTAAATTCCGCCGGAGGCCGGAGTCTCCGGCCGGAGAATGTAATTTCCATTATAAATACTTACGCTATCTATATATTAATAGATAGCCTAATAATAAGTAATACAAATAGTATATAATAGTATATATATTATATTGATAATGCTATATATATATATATATAAATTATATATATATATAGTAGGCGTTTAAAAAATATACACAATTTAGTAAATAATATATAGATATAATATAATATAGTATATAGTATATATATATATAGTATATATATAATATATATTATAAGTAATAGGTGGATGGTTTAAACCATTTGTTTAAACCATTGGATTGATAAACCATGGTTTTTAACCACATAAAACCAGACAATGGTTAATAAACCATAAAAAAACCATGCATTAAAATAATAAAAAATATATTTATTAATATATATGTTCGTGTAGCATATTGATATGCTTTCTCAAAATTAATTTGCAATCGAAGAGTAACTGAAAGGAATAAAAATTTTCTGCTTGATTTTATATTATTGCGAGAATGATTATAATATAGAATAAATATTTATTGTATATTAACCGTATATATAATTATATATATAATATAAGTATATATAATATGATATAAATATAGAAGAAAATGTATATAGTAAATATATTTACATATATAATATATAATATATTATATATATATATAAAAGTATATATAAAGTAAAATAATATATATATTCGTAAATGTGAATATATTTAAAACATGAATCTTGTTTCGAGCACTTGGGAATTCATTTTTTTTTCTACCCATCGTTGCCACATTTCAAAAGATTTATAAAAAAAACTCATGTGTGGAGAGTGTGCCACCAAGCAAACCAAGCCTTTAGATAGCAATTTACTGTAAACTAAGTCGATGCGGTTTATACTTTGTGAAAATGATGAACAAGATGCGTAGGAAGACTAAGAAGAACAGCTTAATCCAACTGAGACATGCTCGAGCCAGCAGACAGACAACCGATTTCTTCAGCCTCATCCGGAAAAAACAACAAGGTTATAAAGAAAGGATTCGGTCAGCTCGGACTATCCTCCTCTTCTATATAGTAACGACTCTCAATTATTACAAAAAGATAACTATCAGATAGAAGCGTCAACTTTTCATGGGTATACAGTTCTTAATTCCCAAGTGCTATCCCATATTCAAGACCGCAGATAAGTACTTACCAAAGAGAATGAGTGTTTCGAAAAAAATAAGCCAATGAGGTAACGATAGTTTTATAGAGACTAGAAGCAAATGAACTGCTCCTCATCGCGAGTGTGAATTTCTGAAAACTTTGAGTATGTCGAGGATTATAATTTGTGAAGTCAGATCAATACTAGAGTTTGAAGAAGAAAATGTTTTCTCCAGTGGTGCCTCATTTCTATAAAAAAAAGTTATACCTATTGTTGATGATATTCTTACTGGTATTTTATTCAGCCTCATAGATATCTGAGTAGCACGACGCAGCAGTGAACTCCTTACATCTTGGTTACAGATCTCTCAAAATATTCGAGAAAACTTAGAGGAGAAGACGTCATATATATAAAATAGTAAGCATATGTTGTTCCAGTGGCCAAGAATTCATCAAATGCTAATATGTTTTTGAGAAATGAGTCTGTTGGAGAGCAGTGAAAAGAGGAAAAATAAGGTGCTTAACTTATTATTTTCAAGACCCGTCTTCATGACTTTATGCTACAGTCAAAACGATTTATGAAATAGGTGTTTTGCAATAACCAGCTAATTCTAGCAGTGGATTGCTCGACAATACATTAGCATAAATTTTTTTTGTGATAAACTAGATCCAGTTGGAATGTTTAATATTTACTAAGAATTCCAGACTTTTATAATGTATGAAAATCTCTCATTAATTCGCTCTCTTCCTCTCTTCTTTTAGACTTCTCCCTCTCCCTTCTCCCCTCTCTCTCTCTATCTCTCTTACTCTCTCTCTCTCTTATCTTATCTTCCTTGGTTTTCTTCTTTTCATCTCTCTCGTCTCTATCCCCTTCTTTTCTCTTTCTCTCTATCTCTCTCTCTCTTGCTCTATCTTTCATTCTTTCTACCTCGTACGAATCAAAATACGTCATCTCTCTCTCTCTACTACATATCTCATAATCTAATTCATAATCACATTTGAATCAATATTTACTAACTCAATCTCTCTCTCTCTACCTCTCTCATCAACTCTCCACTTATCTTAACCCTCATACTTCTACAATACTGCTACTACATTCTAACATACTTCTAACATAACTTCTCATCTCATACTTCTATCTATCTTCATTACTCTAACATACATCTCTCAGTAACATCAAATCTAAATATCCATCACTCTATCTCTTCTCTCTCTCTCTTCCTCATTCTCTCTCCTCTCTCATTTCTTCATTCTTCCACCTCTCTCTTTCTTCTCATTCTCCACCTCTCTCTTTTCCTCATTATCTACCTCTCACCTTTCCTCATTCTCCACCCCTCTCTTTCCTTCATTCTCCTCCTCTCTCTTTCCTTATTCTCCAACTTTCTCTTTTCATTCTCTCTCTTTTTCTCTCATCTCACCTTTCTATCTCTCTCTCTCTGCTCTCTCTCTATCTCTTCTCTCTCTCTCTCTCTCTCTCTCTCTCTCTCTCTCTCTCTCTCTCTCTCTCTCTCTCTCTCTCTCTCTCTCTCTCTCTTCCTCTTTCTCTCTCCTCTTCTACTCTCTCTCTCTCTCTCTCTCTCTCTCTTCATCTCTCTACTCTTCTCTCTCTCTCTTCCTTCTCTCTCCTTCTCTCTCTCTCTCCTCTATCCTCTATCTCTCTCTCTCTCTCTCTCTCTCTCTCTATCTCTCTCTCTTCATTCTCTCTCTCTCTATCTTATCTTACTCTCTCTCTCTCTCTCTCTCTCTTCTATCTTCTCTCTGTGTCTTGCTGTTATATGACTACTATTATCTTCTTACTATGAGATCATCTATTATCTTCTCACTATTCTCCGTCCTCATCAATCTCTCTCCATCTTCATCTTGAT
The DNA here is from genome assembly GCA_015478945.1 of Trachelipus rathkii. Lineage (NCBI taxonomy): Eukaryota > Metazoa > Arthropoda > Malacostraca > Isopoda > Trachelipodidae > Trachelipus > Trachelipus rathkii. The sequence continues at coordinate 15,219 of JABUQX010122661.1, read as the reverse complement.
CTTCATCTTACTCTCTGTCTCTCCTCTCTCTCTCTCTCTCTTCTCCTTCATCTCTCTCTCTCCTATCTCTCTGACTCTCCTGTAATCTTGTACTATAAACTCTTCTCTCTCATACTGCTCTATATCTCTCTCTCTCTCTCTATTCTCTTCTTTCTCTTCTATCCTCTTCTCTCACTTCTCTCATTCTCTCTCCTTCTCTCTTTATCTCTCTCTTCTCTC
>JABUQX010122661.1:5000-12500 GCA_015478945.1 Trachelipus rathkii | reverse complement strand
ATTATTATTGAAGTGAGATTTTAGACCTCTAAGTATTGCAATTATATCATGCCATACCTTCTTCGTAACGGATTTATATACTAGTAACTACCTAGAGAAGTAACACTCCTTGAAGAGGTTAAACCCTTGATAGGTGTGAACTACTTGTGCGCACTTGTGAAATTACATTTACTATTCACAAGAGGATAACCCAATAGAAATAAAGGTATCAAATATTATTAGCCACTATAAAACCTTTACTGGATCATCTTTATAAATAAAAAAAAAATACATTAAAAACTTCATTTTATTTTGAAGATAAAAGAAATATCGAATACTCATAGGAGGAAAAGTGGGTGACGAAAAAAGAAAACGATATTAATTCACAGACACTAAGCAGATTAGATTATCTCAAATGTACATCCAATCATTCACTCAAACTCTACTACTCTATTTAAAAAAACTCGATTTTCTTCATAGCATCAATTGCACCTTTAATGATTTTAGATAATATAAACTATAAAAATTTATATTACAAACAAAGATTGGGACATTAATAATAGAAAAAGCACAGAAATCATTTCAAAATTGGTTAGGATAAATATTAGATTGATCTGTGGTAACAATCTGCCATTGTATCTTATTTGTGAAGACATTGTCTTAAAGAGATTATATAAATTTACTAATGACTACAATATCAATATATATAAATATTATCTATTGTATTTTTATCGTTTAATTTAGTCCTAAACAAATATATTAAAAGGTAAGAACAATAATATTAATAAAATAAACCTTTATCAATAGTAACAGCAGGTACATCCATGCTTTGTCCTTTTTCAAGGGGAGGTTTTTTGCACTTCAAAATACAAATGTTAAAGCTATTTATATATTATAGATGATTGTCAAGGGCCTATTGAGTGATAATGAGAATTATAAAGATTTTCAAAGGAAAGTAGTAGTTGTGATACAATCTCACCACATTCACCAGTAGTTTTAGTGTTCCCTACTCAAGCAAGAATAAATATATATGTTCTAACAAATGAGGAATACTTAAAGAGCTGGCGATTAAAAAGTGAAAAATTATTCATGTTGTCCTAACAGATAATGCCACCTAACATTACAAAGGTTTGAGAGCGACAGGTGTTATAAATGTTCAATTCAGTCCTTACAGCTAGTAATACATATATGCTATTATTTTCTTAAAAATCACACTAAAGATTTAATTACTAAGTAGGAAAATTGTAGTCATTTTAGATAGATCAACCAATTGCTACAACTAAGATAACTGAAATTCAAAAATCTTCAAAATTTGCCAATTAACAACAAGCTTATCCAAGATGTGGATACAAGATGGAATTCATCATATCATATGCTGCAAAGGCATCATAGAACAAAAATAAAATTGCAATTATTATATATTCTTCAATTCGAAAAACAATCTAGAATATCTTAAATGCAAATCATTGGAAGGTAATGGAGAATAAATTTAGATTGCTACAACCTTTTGAAGAATTAACTAAAAGATTACTTATAAAATGCGATGAAGATTTATCTTCTCTGTAATAATAAGTTAATGCATTGCAAAAATATTAGCAAAAACATGGAGTAAGAATAGCGGTGTAAAAAACTATGAAAGATTAACTTATAAATTCTGTTACTGAACGTTTTTAGGTTACCATTAAAGGAGAAGAAACTTTTATACTTGCACATAGATTTCATTCTTAAATCCACTCCAAAATACAAATTAGCTCCCTTTGATATTATGATCAAAATTAAAATAAAAATTTTATAATGCTCAAAGAAAGAAGTAAAACTTTTTTAATAAAAGCTAAAGAAAATTTTAATTACATTAAAGTTCTCAGAATATTCTGAATTAACATAAATGATGATCAGCAAATGATCAGTCTTACATACAGGATTCACATGAATAGTGATCTAGAATGAAACTCGAGCAGATATTGAAAGGAAACACATTCATATTTATCTGATGCTTATGTATATGACATGCTACAAGAAATATCGTCAGAAGAAATGAAGATTAATTCTCAAGATACTCAAAAAAATCTTCGGAATTATGAGTAATGAGTAAGTTAAAACCTTTCAGCCATCTGATGATCTAAGCATGAAAGATGATTTAAACCCCATTAATGTGGTTATATTATTATATATTTTTATAATGAAGCTTACTATATATACTCAAATCTGGTAAAGACAATACAATAAAATGACACTCACATATCGTGATCCTAGCATAAGATCAAATTCTACATACACAGCTACACTGAAAAAAACTTAATATTATTCATATACAAAAATAACTTATTTTTTAAAATCAGCAAAATAAAAAATATTGTATATGAAATACAATATGACACAAACCATTGATAAATATAAAATATTTCCATTGACAAATCACCAAAAATACTAACTTTACGCACTGTCTATTATGAAAAATATATAAAAATTTAATATATATAAGATAATGTATGAGAGAATAATTCTGCAATATAGAGTTGAGTATATTTTTTATTTTTGGAAAATGGTTTCGAATATGACCTCAGAGAATCAAACTGAGCTTTTTTGTGACAAATCAAACACATTAAGGTAGCTCCGTGAGTATACGTATTCCGTGAGGGAGCCGCAGCAATGAATAAGCAAAATTTAAAATGTGTTGCTATTTATTAAACATAAACTGACGCAAAACGGGTTATTACCGCAACAAAGTATCTGTGACTCTCACAGGAGTCAAGGTGCATTCTCTGAGCCATATCCGGTTATATTTTTAAGTAGAGATTTCGTAGACGATGTGATAAGATCTTTAATGAGTCCCATGAATACTCTTGATTCCAGTCCGATATATCGGACTCGAGAATATCAATCCTAATATTAAAATTATAGGAAATAAAAAATGAAAAATAAATATAAACATATTTTTCATAAGTCTTTATTCAAGAAGTCATAAAATAATATAATAAACAATAAAAACTACACTATTGAATTATATATCAATTAAATAACATTTATATGCATGTTCAACTCAAGATATATATATATCAAGTATGTTGTTCAGATTTATCATTTCGGAATGTCTTGACTAACAACGTGCTACCCGTGCCTCACAATTGCGCATATAGTTCTGACTCCTTTCCCACCGAGAGACCGTAGAGTCCATCTTTGCCGCGCCACATGCGATCATATCTTAGATAGATTTAGCTTGTACTTTTACTCTGAGTGATTATGTTAATGCGAAATAGAATACAATGTTGATGGAGTGGTGGGAACGTACATCGAGAGAGTGATTATTATTTCCTATTGACTAATTTACATATTTAAGTTTACTCACATTCGATACTGATCTTGGCTCTAAATACCTAATAAAAATGTTATTATTTTGCTTCTTTCCTGTTCCAATGAGTATATTTACCGGCTCACAAATTGTGATTTGGCAAAAAGTTTTACCAGAGCTATCTTTTTATATGGAGCTTTTCTCACGTGAAGATATGCCTGGCCTATATATATATATATAATATATATATATAATATATTATATATATATAATATATAATTATATATATTATATATAATATAATATATAATATTATATGATATATTATATAATATAATTAATATAATATATATATATTATATGTATATAATATATTTTATATTTATATATATATATATATATTAATATTTATATTATAATATATATATTAATATATTAATATTATACTATAAATAAGGATAATGATAATGTATATTATTCCTCAATGTAAGTATTTAATATTATAAATATTAAGTGGAGCGTAGGTCAGGATGTTAGTTATCACTATTCTTGTCTCCTTTGGCTATTTTAATTTCTTTGTATCGATGGTTTTGGAAATAGTGGATAAAGAGAATTAGTAGAAGGTCCAGTTGTGTAGAAAGTAGTGAGTTCAGACCATGACTAGAAGAATATATATAGGAAGAGAGTGGATTATGGGAGCCTATCTAGCTTACGTACGTTACGTGATTATAAGTAATTTGGGTTTTGTGGCTATATCGACGAATAGAGTTTGAAGAGGATTGGCTTAAGAATTAATATATAATAAGAGGTTTAAGGTCTATATATATTATACCAGAGTGTGTAAAAAGGGAGGGGTTGAAAATGTAGAAAAGAGTTTACAAGTAAGATGGAATATAGTAATATTTATATAGAATTTATTTGTTGAGCGGAGCAAGTGGAATGTATTTCAGCGGTGTGTAATCATGTTTGGATATATTGGTGAGTACAGTTATTGGAATATATATATATAAGATCCAATTTATAATAATATTTAGCTATATAGTATTACTTATGCTATATGTTAGATAAAGAGAGAACTTATGAAGCAGTGTAGTAGGAAGGTTGTGAGGTAAGAATGCACTTTTAGTGACAATATTACATAACTACTTGTGTCTGATTTATTTACAATAAGAGTTCTGTTATAAAGTATAATTGTTTAACTCATATATATATATAGTATATTAACATATATGTGTTAATTATAAGTAATAATAGTGAAATGACTAATCGAGTGTGGAATTTAGAGGTATAGATCTAAGGTAAATACTGTTATCAGATGGTGATCTATATGATCAATACTATTGGGGCGTGTTAGGGCCTAGTGGAGACGGGTTTCCATTAAGCGATAACATAATGAGGAATGGATGTACCATCATTTGAGAGTCTTTTGTGAAACGTATTATGTAGATAGAACATTGGCGGTAATAATTGAGGAGAATATAATATGAGTATAAATAATTAAAGAGAACTCACAGTTTCGGAATCAGCTTAAGATGTTTAGCTATGAAAAAGTATTATTTAGTATAATTCAATGTAATAAAATGAGTAAGTCTTTAGGATCTATAAACAATATAATTAGAAATGAAGGTTATGTGTTTATAGGAGAGGTCGAACATAAATTTGAATTAATCAACGAGGGATCTGCCATCGTTTAAAATACATGTTCATTGTAGAGCTGGTATCGTGAGATCCGAGTGTGAGTACAAGTGAGTTCGAGTGCTCTTTCTCTGCAACTGAGACCAATCATGTAAACCATACTTATTATTTTAATGGGCATACTTTATAGGGTAGGACGATAGAGCGCTTGAAGCAAATAAAAAGTTTCATTGATGATCAGTTTATATCGAGAATTTAGTTCCTATACTATCAATGAATATATATAATATATATTAGTACGAGAAGAGAAAGTGCACAAACGAATATATGACATAGGTATTTATTGTATTTGAAGGATAGTATGTTGTGAGCTTTTATGCTCACCTATCCAGGGGATTGAGCCCACATTGACGTTAAATATACTCACATCACACTGAGAGGTCCGTCCGACAGTCTCTATTGGGTACGAACCACTCTAGGTTCGTTTTTATACCTCGTATATGCGGCTACATTCTCCATATAGTAAAAAGGAGTGGGAAACATAGGGGGTAGACGATTTACATCCAAGGGGACACAGTAAGGCTGGATTCTCCTTTTCGACTTGCGTCATAGTTCTTTTCCGTAGCTAGGAGGGGCTGAGGCACCTCCGCGCTTCGCGAAATATACTGTCTCCAAATAGCTCGCATAGAGATAGGAGAGGAGGTATGTCGGGGGTTCAGGATGAATCCTACGCGCGCGGAAAGAAAAGCTGCAGTGACTCTGGAGAGGGGAGGTAGAAATAACAGGTCGAGTACATATTATATATATAACCGTAGTTCACATTACCTACGTGATTGGGCTGAATGAACCTCTCACGATCCTGCATCTATATCTTATAGTACTTTGAGCGGTCTAAAACCCTTGGGTATATATTACTTTAGTATTTATAAAAACTCATAATATCACCTATACTATATATATATACAACAATTAGGTACCAATACTAGTATCAGTGATTACGTATCTGATTAATATAATAATAGTTTAAAATATTATTATCTATACTAAATATATTATATATACTATTATAATATACATTTATTAATTTCCCTTTCTTTTTTAAAACCCTATATCGATTTTTTTAAGAGTTTTAATATAAACTAATTTTTTATAATAACGCTATAGTAGCTGTCATCCACTTCTCCCTCAAACCAATAAACTGTGGTGGTTCCATAGGTTTTAAATGTGCTTATAACATGGACACCAGAGAAATCATAATAAAGTGATGTTTTATAAGATACAAAATATAGACGGCTCACAGTGGCGGAAAGCTGGAGAGGATCCGAAAACAGTAATAAGTACCCTAGCCTTACCTATATATATATTATATATATAGTCTCATATTATATACTTTATATATTTAGTGAGTGTAAATATATATAGTATAGTACGAGCTAAATCTAAGTAAAATTTCCACCTCCTAAATTATTTAATAATAGTAATTATATTATATATATATAATATAAATATATATCGGCATATATATATAAGTATAATATAATATATTAGGCTGAGAACGGTAATAATCACGCCAATACTCTACTAATATTTATATATATTAATGATATATATTTTTATATATATATATATTATATTATATATATATATATTATATATGTGAGCTATATATCTCGTATCAATGTGGTAAACTACATTACCTCTATGCCTCATACAGGTGGAGCCACATACAATTAAACATACTCCTCATATATTATAATTATGATATTATATGATATATATATATATAATATAATATTTATATATATATATTATATATATTAATATTATATTAATATATATTAATATCATATATATTAATACTATAATATATACGTATATAATATATATATATAATATTATATATGACATATCAAGAGATTATAAAAAATATTGATTTCGCTATGTTTTTCTAGGGTTTCCCTCAATCAGATCCTGTCTTAGTTCTTTAGATATACACTTATATCCTACAACTCACCTCTGCTCCCCCCCTTTTCCCTTCTTTCCTATAATACATTTGTGCCTGGGTAAGTTTTTTTTCTATAAATTCGTTCTCTTTATAGCTATACCTTATTATTCATGAATTGTTGGTAAAAAAATAGATCTATGATCTTTTTTTAATTGGATTGAAGTTTTAGAAGTGGAATATGTTGCATTATAATCTTCAGAAATGAATAACTTAAAAGAAATGATATATTCCAACCTTCTCATTATTATTATTAATTGTGTTTTTAACTTCTACTGCCCCCACTCCTCCAATTTGGTAATTGCTTCAATTACACGCTAATGACTCATTTGCAGACACTTTTTTTAATCTCTATCGTGGATAGTCTCTCTTATCTCTAAGAGCTTCCAAAAATAAGACAAATCAACTGACTTTATATCGCTTCTAGTGTGGTTTTTGTTAATTATGCACTCACTCTCTCTTCTCATACGATGTCTAAAAAATATAAATCATTTCTAACTTTCCAGGTCGAACAAGATTATTGAGAGATAATGTGATAGGAAAGGGAGAAGGCTTGAAGAAAAAACGGAAGAGAGCAAGACGCGATGATAGGAGA
>JABUQX010122661.1:0-2500 GCA_015478945.1 Trachelipus rathkii | reverse complement strand
ACCCCCAAGGGGTATCATCAAGGCAGTTCATTTACTTGATTTTCAGTTTTCAACAGGAATTCTGTTTTGCAGTATGCTTGGTCGAGACGAAGAGAAGATGTAAGGTAGCCACACATTTGATATAAAGAAAATTCGACCATTGGATACTTACAGAAAAGCGCGATTGAGATAAGAATTGGCCACCCATCAGCCATTAAAAGACCTTCAACCCAAAAATTATTTAGAAAAATTTAAAGTAGAAGTCCATAACGAATTAGATCGAATGGAGCCGATGTCGGAACCAACAAAAATTATACCTGCTCCGCAACCTTGCTTTAAACTTTTGATACATTTTTTAGACATTAATTTCTGGTTCCTCTTCCTCCGTTTTTAATAAACACATTAAAATTAGGTTTTTTGGTCTTTTTATCATGAGGACTTCACTTCCGGACTTTTTTTTGTTATTTGCTTTTTGGCTTATGTTAAGGGTGGTGTGTGGTCTTTTTATTATGAGGAATTCACTTCCATCTCGATTTCTGATAAAACTTGATTCTTTGCTCTAACCTCTTCAAAATCTATAAATCTATTTTTTTTTTTTTGGCAAATTCTGATCTTATTTCTTTATCTCTCTCTCTCTTTTTTTATTTTTTAAGCAGTACGGTATTTGAATCTATACTTTAATCATAAATACAAAAGCATGAACATCTTACTAGGTTGATCAATATGACTTTCGATCTTTGAAGTGAACTATTGTTATAGTTTCCTTTCTTACCATATTAGTGGTCATGTACTCTTAGGAATTATTATGAGTCTTGTGTGATGGTGTTTGATAAATGGTTTTAACGGGTTATTAGCGGGTTTTAACGGGATTTATTGCTATTCCCTTTTCTATCTTCCATCAGGTTTCTTTCATTGCTTTGTATATTTATGCTGAACATTTTTTCATATCTTTCTGTTTCTACAGCTGTCGATGAGATATTTTCTTCTTCTTTCTGTGATAAAAGAGGTTTTCTTCAGGACTTTGCTATATCTCCTACTCTACTTCATCCTATCATTCTAACCCCAGTCTGTCTGACTCAGTGCATTCCTTGACAAATGACCCTCATTTCCATTCTCTACTCATTTAAATCCTATCACTCTTTAGACTCTCAAATACAAATTTCAGATTCTGTTCTCAAATTCTCGATTCTGTTCTCAAATTTTCGATTCTGTTCTCTAATTCTCGATTCTGTTCTCAAATTTTCGATTCTGTTCTCAAATTCTTGATTATGTTCTGAAATTTTCGATTCTGTTCTCAAATTCTTGATGATGTTCTCAAATTCTTGATTATGTTCTCAAATTTTCGATTCTGGTCTCAAATTCTAGATTCCCAGATTCTGTTCTCAAATTCTCGATTCTGTTCTAGCTAATGTTGGACAGAGTTATCCGATTCTCGATTCTGTTCTCAAATTTGAAATCTCAACTGCTAAATAAATTCCTTTCAAAAAGCACACCCGAACTCCTATATTATTCAGTCTCCTCTTCTGTAAGAATTATTAATTTTTGCAATATAAACAACAAATCATTTTTGGAAACCTCATATCAATATTGTTGTTAAGGGCCGCTTTAACAAACCTAGGAATACCTTTCATGTCGCGAGACTTTGCAAATTTTCTAAGTTAATCTAACAAAACAAGTTAATATCCCATTTGCCTTTGAATGAAATTCTGTTACTACGTCTTTTATGTCTACAATTCAACTTTCTCTTTTGAGAAATCCGAGTTGAGGAATAAAAGACATAGAGTTACCTACTCTCTTCCACTGTGATTCCTTACCTTTACGTTGAGACTTTAACACTCCATTCCCTTTTTTATATAATAAGTACAACTGAAGGAGGCTGATCTCTCACATTATACAATATTTACTACACACTTTCTGAACAAAGGGTACAAAGTCTTCAAACGGTTCGTATGGGGGGGAATGGGAACTTCAGAATAGTTCTGTAAAGCACCTCCTCCTTATCAAAATATTATATGCAGTTCATGCATTGCCACAATTTGCTTTTCCCACAGAATTTAATTTGCTCATTTTTAAATTCGTCATTGTTTTTGCCACAGAAATTTCCTTTAAGCAAAATATACCTGAATTATCATTTTATTTTAAAACAATATATATATATATATATATATATATATATATATATATATATATATATATATATATATATATATATATATATATATAAATATATATATTTATATAAAAATATATATATATATATATATATATATATATATATATATATATATATATATATATATACATATATATATATATATATATATATATATATATATATATATATATATATATATAATAATAATATATATATATATATAATAATAATATATATATAATAATAATACTATTAATAATATATATATATATATATATATATATATATATATATATATCGTTTCTAAAATCTCATTATTAAAAAAAAAATTCAGATCTTTTGATAATAATAATAATGTTGAAAATA
>JABUQX010122660.1:0-43002 GCA_015478945.1 Trachelipus rathkii | reverse complement strand
CAGGCTGAACGCTTCCATCAAGATCTAAGTTCAGGGAAGGAGTTCCAGGGCAAAGTGGGGATATCTATGATGGGCGAACTATTGTTGGAGAGACTTGATGAGGGATATTCCGACGGCATGCACAGTAGAATCGTCATACGGGAAGAGAAAGTTCTTACCATCGTAGGTATGGTTCATTAGCTAAACCCATTCCTTCTAATTACATTCATTGTTGTTATATATAAAATTTAATTTATTAAGTTGATATATATGTTTTAACATATATTATCAAAGACATGTATCATAATTGCGATTTGTTCATTTTAATTAAATATACCAATATTATAATATTATATATATATATATATATATTATTATATATAAGTATATATTATATATATATTTATATATAATATATATATTTACTATATATAGTTAAATTATTATTTATATATATATAATATATTAATATAGTATATTATTATATAAATTATATATATATATATTATATATATTATATATATATATTATATATATATATTTAATATTATTATTAATATATTATATAATATATGATATATAATTCCCAATAATATGTTTCATCAGTCTTTGAAAAAGGTAAAAACATTAAATTTTACAATCTGTGTTACACACAATATTTCACAAATGCGATGTGATATGCAAAAGCCGATTACATTTTTGGGAATCAGCACATCAATAATTAATCAATTGCGAAACCCCGTTCCAAGAAATTTCATGTTTTCCTGTGTTATATACAAAGTAATAAAACAAAAAGTACATAACTATTTCTTACCTACCTTATAGGTAAAACCAATTCACATATTAAATAATTAAAATGAAAATTGAAAAGTTTCGTAGTTAAAAGTATTTTTAACTTAAACTTCATGTTGAATTTAAGCTCTAAGGTTAAATATGCACAGAACATTATAGCAGTTCTCCATTTTCAGGGGATAAACCTATTTCTTGTGTGGGGCTTCAATTTAAAATTTTCCTCCTTTTTTCTACAATATTTTCTTTCACCACTTTCGACTGATGACGATAGAGCTGAAAGGTATTTTTTTTTTTATATTGCCTTTAGATTCTATTTTCAAATTTTCAATAAAAACTCATTTCCAGTGTTTTTTCCACCAATTGAAGTGGAATATCATTGGTCTTCACTGGTCAAATTAGGCAAACTTATATATTTTGTTTATTTCATTGATGTAATTCCGTATGTAGCCTTTTACTTTATGTACAATAATCAATCGTCAGAAGAATTGTGACTTTCGTTTTTTTCACTCTCACTTTTCTTTTCTGTATGGACGAATGATCTTGCCACAATTCTTTAACAAATCAATCCATATTTTAAAGAAGAGAAAATGAACCTTCAGCTTCACTTTCCCCACTACGTGAATCATCGTCGGCAGGTTCCAGTAGGAGCTAAATTTATCATGTGATCTTCTTTCCATGCCTCAACGACCATTATTTTTTAATGGATTCATCTGATTCATGTTGAAAAAATTAGCTTGAATCGCAGACCTAAGAAAGTAGCTAACACAAAGATTTATCACATAGAATTTTAGAAAGTCTTTTTTCTACTGAATTTCTTAAGCCTTCAACGAGTGTATATTGAAAAGTTGTATTTTTAATTATTCCACTGAAGCTGTTGCTTTTAATTGCCTTATTTAAAAATTACGATATTTATATGCTAAAATGTGTGCTCTTTAGGAAGACTGTTACTTCACATTTAATGCTTGTTTAGTGATGTTTTGTTTCAAAGGCACAAGTAAATGGAAATAATTTTTGCCACCTAGAAAATCAGTCAACATTTTTTTTTTTGATTTGCACTTCAGCAGCGTATATGGATAGGGGACTTTTTGTCAAACAATCTTTTAAGCATCATAAATAAGTTCTGTTCATGCGTGTAGAAACGTCTTGAGATTATATTTATGCTGTTGACATTCAGCTGCCTCTGTAAAGTTTTAAAGCTTTGCAGCTGCCGTATGCTGAATCATGGTGAAAATGAGTATTGCGTGTAAGCCCCGGTATGCATTCGTTCGTGCAGAAGATTGAAAGTGCTCTTATATTACAGGCTTTCTGACTAATTATTGAATCGTGAATGCCATGTAGTTTGCAACATGTGAATAAAAACAATGAAATTTTAGCAAGCCACTCTCCCTGCAATATTACCAGCTACCATGTTATGGATCCATTATCCCGTTTATCACTAATGAATTCTATTTTTTATGAATATGAAAAATGGGTCCAAAGGCCCTTATAGGATTCGACAAATGACAAAGATTTTCGCCTATTGGGAAATAAAATTTGGGCATTTTTTATTTTTTTTTTGCGAAAATAAGTTTTCTAAAATTTCAATTTAAAATTGATTAAAATTTTGTCCCTTACGTTGACGTAATTTATTGTTTATAGAGCTCAATATTCGGCCATTAGTTCGGCAAAAAGTACCGAATACCGAATATTCGGTATTCCGAAAAAGCCGAATACCAAATACTTACCCGAATATTCGGCACTATCCCCTAATATATATATATATTATATATTATATATTATATATAGTATTATATATATATTATATATATATTATATTATTATATATATATTATCTATATATATATATATATATATATTTATATATATATTACTTATATATAATATATCTATATTATATATTAATATATATAGTATTATATATATTATACTATATATTATATATATATATAATATTATATATATATTATATATATATATATATTATATATATATGTGTATATAGTAATAATATAAATATAATTATAATATATAATATATATTATATTAATATATATATATAATATATATATATATATATATATATATTACCTATATATATATATATATATATATTATATATATATTATATATATATATATATAATATATTTATATGTACTTGTTACCTAATGTAACCCACCTGTTTTGCGTTACGTTAAAAAATTAGCCCACTCTGTATCTTCAGTCATATATTGAGGCGTGCTAGAACCAAAACCAATTTGGTTTCTAATGTGCACTATAATCTTCATCGGTCATGAGTGAAAAAAAGGTCGTTATAATTGTCGAAGTTTGATTTTTTGAATTTTTGGTTAAAAATTTTCAATTTTCACACAATTTAAAGGGACTTGGAGTGAATTTTTTGTGGCTTTTGCAGCCAATGCTGCATTAATCGACTGTTGTAATTTTGTTAATATTTAATTGTAAAATATATTAACCCATCTTTTCAATCTCATCCCACAGCAAATTTTCATGAAATTTTATGCAAACCTTCAACACACACATACCTTTCCAAAGTGTACCTCAAATATAGCCCACTTGTATGATAAAAATAGCCCACTTCCAAATTAATTGGAAATGAAAATGTGATGATTGCGCTATAACTCCTAACAAGATGCTGTATGGTTCTTTTTTTCTTATCTTTTAATATATATCTAAAAAGAAAAAACAAAAAAAAAAAAAAAAAAAAAAAAGAAAGTAATGTTAAAATTAACCCAAAAGTCAAAATGTTATGGGCAGGGACTTAACTTATACCTCGTATAAGCCACAACATACTTATTGTTTTTGAGAAGTGAGCTAGGAATGTTAATCAATGATATATATTATGTAATATAGCCTTATTATTCATGATAGTGATTGTGATTGTATTGATAATGATAAAATTGAGAGACGTCTCTATGCTACTATGTATATTACCATTATAAGATCTATTATTTTAATATAAGATAGAAAATAATACACTTATATTAATGTAGATAATAAGTTATATAGCTTATCTATTTAATTACATCTGATAACAGATAATAAAGAGCTTTTAGATATATAGCAGTAGATGTCTCTCTCTTGTGTTACATATATCTTTGGAAAGATGATTAGTCATCACGTTAAAACATGCCTTATCAATATGCTTTAAAATCTATGTAGAATGAAGGAATAGTATGAGCATGTGTGTAAATTATGCCTGGGTGTCGCGTAATGTGGTTCGATACAGGAGATTTTTAGCGACATACGTGGTAAAAAACAATATAGAAACAAGAGAGTATATGGTAAAGATTAAAATAAAGCTTGAATAAAAGTAGTTAAATTGAAAATGATATAAAAAAATGGAGTGCCGTATGTCATGTAGAAACTGCTCGTATACTTATCAGCTACGCATGTATAATTAACATTTTTTGCGTAGTGACCGCGATTAGTAAGTTTAAGGGGAATGTGTAGGCTTTTGGGAAAGAACAGATGAGTGTCGATAGAGTGATACCCAGGTAATATTCAGAAAGTTTTAGATGAGTCGCTCAGGAATAGTTGAAGACGTGAGGGATGTGTCGTAGATGGGTGATTATATGTGGTTTTTGATAAAGAGAAGGCCAAATCGATATAGCACGAAGGGAGTGACCCATACGTATAGAACTCAAAGGCACATTACTCTCGTGGCTAACGGTAAGAAGGTGTTTTTTGGCATATTAAGAGACCATTAACTTATCATTTTTTGGGGATTATCGTATGGCATCTTATCAAGTAAAAGGTCATTTTTAGTTTACTGTTAAATAAATTTAAACTTCAATAAATTGAATAAGTACAAGTACAGACATTTAACAACTTTTAAAATTCCACAACTTAAATATTGCATAAACTCTCAAAGTTACTCCCGATTGATTAGGTGAGAAAAGCAAAATGACAAATGCCATTTTTCTAAGAATGTACATTGAAAAACACTAAAGCATGAAAGTAGCTGGGAACATGATAAATAGCTCAGGGGAAGTAGTAGCTGAGTGAGGACATCATACGGAAAATGCTCAGAGAAAGTATTCAGTTACATGATTAAGAAAAAAAAATTGGAGTGAACCTTTTTTTTTTTACAGGCGGTAAAATTATGGAGGAACGATTTTCAATTAAAATAGAAATAAACATGCAATTAGTTTGTTCTATTGTTTTACGTGAAGATGTAGTCTATTGGTTGAAAGTACTTTTAGTAAAATGTTATCTTGGTACATTATCATTCGTTGGAAAGTTAGCTGCCACCGCCAAAATATAGGTAAGAAGTACTGAGTGATGACACTTCCATAAAACACGTGAAAACGAAGCTCATTCTCGGCCAAAGGAAAGTAGGGATATCGGCAGATTAACTAAGTGCGCTGATTACCTACCCCCCCAAAACTTGACGAGTCGCTCCCGCGCCGGATACACCAAGGATTTCATACCGATAGACAAACGACTTAACTCATCCGGATAACAATTTCCGTTACATGAAAACTAGAGGTAATAGAAGCATTATGAAAGTAGCTGGAACATGAACATAGTGGCATTAATATAGAATATATACACAATGATAATATATATATATAATAGGGGTAATGACCATTTTCATTAGAAACCATTGTAAATAAACTATTAGACTAAAGTTAGCAATAATGACTTTGTATATTATACTGTAATATATTAATTAGTTATATATTATATATATATAGTTGTAATTTATAGATTGTCTATTAGATATATTATTGATAGGTATATATATATTATATTATACATAAAATTATATATATAGAACTTTATGGATTAGTTATAGGTTAGGTGTGGCAGTGGTAGTTTAAAAAAAT
This sequence comes from Trachelipus rathkii, assembly GCA_015478945.1. Classification (NCBI taxonomy): domain Eukaryota; kingdom Metazoa; phylum Arthropoda; class Malacostraca; order Isopoda; family Trachelipodidae; genus Trachelipus; species Trachelipus rathkii. Next base: position 37,382 of record JABUQX010122660.1, on the reverse strand, counting down.
TCTCAATGAAAGACTAGACTATGAGCACTCAGGAACGATACATGAAAGTTAGCTCAGGATAAGTTAGCTGAGCCTCACAAACTTGTATCTAATTGAAGGGATGACATTCAATATGATTTCATTAAATTGCAATAGATATTGAACATCATACGAAAACAGCTCAGGGAATTTAATTACTATTAGTGAAAATTATGGAAAAGTGCTTGAGAAAGTATTATACCAGTCAGGAAAAGTATTGTGCCTAAGCTATTGGAAATATATTTTGAATAGGAAAAGGCAATTACACCTAGAGGCCTTACGACATATATCAGCAACGATTTTGTTCCGAATTACACGTTTTCCGGAAATGAGGCATTTCCATCATCAGGTGAAATAATTATAAATATATTAAATAAAGCAAAATTAATTATTTAAGGTTACCACTCTAAAATTCTTATTTAAAATTTAAGGTGTGAATTTAGTAAGAGTTGTTCATACTTAGTGAAAAGTTGAACAAGAATGAACAAAAAATTAGTCTGACATACATGATATAGTTTTAACCAGCAGGGTCCAACAACATAACATAATTCTATCTATATCTTTTAAGGAACAACAGATGTGGATTCCAAAATCAAGGTTGAGAAAATTATGGTAAATTAAAAATTTGATGATTTTTCTTATTTTAATTTGTTTTTTTTTTAATTTATTTCTTTATATTTTCTAAACATAATATTATATACCAAAATTAACTAGTCTCTCGTCACATTTTAAGGTACATAAGGACGCTCATAAGATGAAATATCTTTACCACAATAATAGCATAAACAAAAATAAACAGATAACCATAAATTTATTCCGTAAAGAATGTAGGGTTTTTATTATATAATGGGGGGTGAAATTTTAAAATGGAATTTATAAATGGATGTGGTATTAACTATAGACTCTTGTCCATAACCAAGTGCAGGGAAATAACAATTATGTGTCACAAAACGCGTCCGAGCCAGACAACGGGTCTTCAGACATCGCTTTTACATTTATAATGTTTTTTCTGTAATTATTTTTTTGGTAAATTTTTATATAACGGACGATGTATACATAGTATATTGTTATGCAAAGAGTTGTTTACAGCGAACAGTATATAAAATTTGTTTTAACTTGGGTATGCTATAGGCCTATTATGTTAGTTTCACGTATATTAGGAAGGCTGCAGTTATAAATAGTGTGAAGATATGTAATCATATATATTCTAAATTGAAGTTATTAGTGCGCGGTACTATAAAATGAAAAGATGATGAGAAGTTTATTTTTTATTTTAAGCTAGATCTTTCTAAAGTACAATATGTTAAGATGGATAATATAAATTCTCTGTTTGTATATGATATGTTTAAATAATTAATAAATTATTTGTGGTTTAAAGATATGTCGTGTAGTCTCATATGATTTGAAATAGTTAATGCGAATATAGTGTACTTGCTAATAGATGATAATGTGATTTAGAAGGGGAATGTTTCATAACTACATAAGTTTTTATTATGATATATGTACGGGTATATTTTAATAAATTTGCCTTCTATGTGCTTCGTCTTTACCTCACGTTATATAGTTCTATATATATATATATATATTATAGGTTTATATAAACTTGTGATACATTCTTTTAGTTACCAATTTAATAAGATATAGTGATACGCAGGTTTTTATATAACATAAGTTAGTACTTATAATTATTGTATTAATAATATATATGAGGTCGAGTAAGCTTCTAGGGACAATTAGGCCTTATATGGATTGCATAAAACGATGAGTCGTTGGTTAATGATAGTGTAGTTGTTTGAAAATATACTATAATATAATTTAACATATATTCTCAATTTGGTAAATACTAAAAATATATGACTTTTTGTGAGGGAGGATATATTTGTGGCCCGCCTGGGCCAAGTTTAGATAAAATTAGTTGTCCATTAATAAAAGGGTATATATTTATTAATATATTATTACAAACTTGTATATTATTTATAATGATATGAAAATTTGACGTTGAGGTATTTGAGTATATAATATTTTAGTATATTATATATTTGTATTGGTACTGTCAATGTAAGTTTTTCCTCCTCCCTCTAGCTAAAAATTTACTACTTTAATATATGTCTTTATTGGTAATATTATGAACGGGTATATATATATATATATAGTATATATTATATATATGTATTATATAAATTATATATATATCTTTGCGATTTAAAAAAAACGTTCTCTTTTTTTTTTTTTTTTTTTTTTACCAAAGGCCAAATCTTTTTTTTTTTTTTTTTTTTTTTTTTTAAATTACTTCCTTTCAGCAAATATCAAGTATTATTTAGGGTATTTAGTTACATTAATACAGTAATAATTTTAAAAGATATGATTAAAAATTGAAATGAAGATAAATTTTTCTACTCATCATCCTATGAGACCTTACAATATATAACAGCAAACAGAGTTTAGTACTTAATAAAGTATTATTAGTGCTCTAGGGCATATATTATTAATTTTGCGGTAATATGATCAAACTTAAAGGTGATTTGGCTCATAATAAATTATTCTTACAGTTTTTCTTACACCAATAACTTTTATGTACAGTATCTATACTTCACTTTATCGTATAAGTGAGTGTGTATTAGGGTGTTATATTAGTGTAACTTAATAAAATTTTTAATCCATCTTAGACTCCTGAAATAAGTTTTTTACCGATAAACTTTTATTGCGTCATTTTACATAATCTGGTTTTTATCTTATTAACAATCTCTTTATTGACATTCATGTACTTGTCAACTTCTTTTCCTTATTGTAAAGTATATATTATATTATTTCAGTATTGTGTATTTAATAATTCCATAAGGATATAAAGGTGATAAGCTACTTCAAATTCTTAGTTTGAAAATAATAATATAAGGAAAAATATACGGGTTTAAAATCGCTCTATATATTAGAAGGTGTAGCGGGAAATTCTTCCGTCTATTCAAATTTAATGAATTACACTTGATGCTTCCTAAAGAAGGCGCTATCGCTGTTATAATAGTATCCTTACAGTCGTCACAAGGTATTTATATCTCTTTTTTTTTTTTTCATCTAGCTCCTTTACCACGTAGTGGTCATCGTATGATATGTATTGGGTCAGATCTTTATTCATTCGGTGGGTTCATTCATGATATAGCAGAAGATGAATATGATGATGCAGCATGGAGGGATGCCCTTTTTGTTTTTATGCAATATATTATTATATAATTAACTAATATATATATATTTAGTCTTTAGATTCCTTTTTGTTTTAGCATATATTCCGTTGGTTGGTATATAATACTATATATTTATTTTTATAATAATATATTTATTAAATAATTAACTAATTATATTCAGTTGTGGAAGATTTCAATATATTTATGGGCCTTATTCAGGTTATTGGAACATTTCCTCGCACCGGAATTGTGCTTTTCGTACGTTTCAGACCTTGGCGGTGCGCGTGGAGAGGCTGCGCTGCATTTCAGGTCTTTGAACAAGTGCTCGGTGCGTTGTATGTTAACGACTATTGGATATTCAGACGACCATTGATTCTGCTCCTTATAAGGAAGTAGACAAAAGGTTCCGGCTTTGGGCATCTCTAAGAAATAAATAATAAAAGTGGGGCGTGCTCGGTGCGGAACACTTAGATATGGAAAAATTAGTGGTTCGCGATGGCGGTTGTCCACATTCTGCAAAACTGGTGTGTTGTTTAGAAGAGCCATTATATACTATACAGCTTCTACAACCGCACATCTGTGACCAGTAACTATAACGCGACCAATTTCGTTTGTATTAGAAAATAAGACAATAGAATTAGAATGGAATATATGAAAATTTTAATTTGGGGATTGATTAATCAATTTTTATAGCTAAAGGGGTGTATCCAGAGGTAGGTATATTATATATATATATATTATATACTATTATATTATTATATATAGTGAGTATTAGGTCTAGTGAATTTATTGTAATTTATTATAAGTTTAATGAGAGTATATATATATATTAATATTATATGGACTAAGTGTACCAGGATGGTATATATATGATGATTTGGGAGATTATATCTAATTTAGTAACTTGGTGATATTAATATATATAGGAGACCATATATTTAATATAAAAATTATATACCTGGGTAAGTATAATACCTTGATAGTAATAGTTATATATATATCATTTAAATAAATGTTGCTAATTTACATATTAATTTTTTACAATTAATATTTAATTATATAAAAAATAGGGTTCATTTTTTCTTCTCCAAGTTTAAGGTATAGACATGAGGTATCTATGGGTGTGTGCGTTCTTTCTTCACGGAAATTGGGTATTATATGTGATATTTACAGCGGGTGGAAGAGTTTGTTGGTGGCCGGAAAATGATATCCGCAGGAATTGTATTCTATTCTCGTTAGCGGAAGATGATATATGGTGTACAGGTTTTGACTCTAAGTCTAACTCTATTCGACACTATAAGTTCGATCATTTCATTTTTATTTCAAGTTTTAGTAGGTTGGGGTGTTGCTCAAATGATTTATATCGTTGGAAGTTGGATTCGTTTCCTTAGACGCGATACTGTGCGTCTTAATTAATATACTCACTCAAACTGAACGTGCCGTTCATAGAAAAACAATTTGAGTACTTGATAACAATTTGTGATGAAGGTGTGTAACATTCGGCGGGGTTAAATTTAAAATAGATTTTTCATGGATACCCATAATAAGTTTTTTTTATTACTTGAAGCTTCTGTGAGAAATGTACAACCTGATATTAAGGAGTGTATTCCATTGATAGTTAAAAATATTTTCCTGGTTACATCTTTTTTTTAGAAAATTACAGTTGTTCAGTATCCATCGCAAATCTTCAAAGCACTAAAAATTATTTTATATAAAAAATTTACCCAATATATTAACAATCTGCGCTGCCCCCTGGCAGAATAATATAGACATAATCATTTGCGTTTAATCCAAATTAATACTAAGGTCCAGTGTACAGGCTCTCTGGAATAAAACGCGTCTTCCTTTCATGAGTTTCGCTTTCACGAACACAATTTTTTTTTAACCCGGGCAATTGAAATTGTGAATCGTAATAAATTGGTGATTTGTATATAGGCAGAGTTTATGGGAAAAAACAATGAGGATATTCTATAATGACAGTTCTACATTAATATTACTCATTCTCGGTAGCTTACATTTTTGTTATTTAATAAATTTTTACCTATGCCGTTGAGAGTTACATTGTGTTCACGAATAGACTCATTTACAATTTTTACACTCTACTATGCTATCAATTCGTGTCTCCTCTCGCTTGTGATTATATATAAGCGTTAGAAAGAAAGAAATCGTCAAAAGGGTCGTCTATAGAGAGAACTCTGGGTTGATACATACTCTCTCTGCCTCCAAGCTACTTATACAAATATTGTTGCAGAGAGCTACTTAATTCTATCAAAATCTCCGCTCGAATACTACTCTGCGCTTCCCATCCTCTCTCTGGTCTGTCTCCTAGAGTATTCTCTCTCTTATTGTCTCTTATGCACAAATGATATATATTAGTTTCCGATGCGCGGGTTGTGATTCCCCTACATCGACTTGGTTATTTGACGGCGGAAGTTCCACATCTACGTGTGAAGACTCAGAGCCTTATTAGTTATCTTGTGGTATGCTCTTAAACCTCTCGATGCTAGGTACTTTAGAAAGAGGTTTTAATAGTTTGATTGTTAACTCCACAACATAGGAGAAAAGTAGAATTACACTGGTCTAGTGAATAGTCGTTTATAGACAAGGGTAATTTAGTTGGAAAGCCGACGCGTCCCGAGGGGCCTTTTTTGGTAAATTTGCATAGAAGTCAGATTACATATCGCTAATACGCAGTGCCTTCCGTGAAAGGCCTCTGTCTGAGTAAGCATCTAAATAGTTTTAAAGCGTGCTTGTAGGGTCGTTAACCTTAGCTCGCCTGGCCAATTATAAAATCGCATATAGAATCCAGTTTTATGTGCGCAGCCTTGGTGACTTCTCACGTTTGAAGTGTGGAAAAATATGCTCTTCTTCGTAATCTAGCGTGTCCTCTCACTAGTGCCACATATTTATTAATCACCTCAGCTAGTAGTTAAGCTCACGGAAAAGTCACACAGTATACAGGGTCTGTTTACATCATAATCATAGAGAGGTCTGCAGGAAATGGACTTGGATAGATGTCTGAGACTTGTCCGGTGAGTTTAAGGATTTTTCTGATGATTTTGCTTTGGGTGCCTGCTCAGTTAAATTTTTCTTTCCTATTCCATCTCGACTTGAAAGTTTATAGTTTGCCAGTCCGTTTAATATAGAGAATTTAATCCTACTACTTTCGAAGTCATATACTCCTCATATTATCCATTTACGTGTGGTTTTGTAATGTGCTTAATCTTAGGTGTTCGCTTATCTCGAGACGCGGCGTAGGGCGACCTTTGTTTTGTTTTGTTCATAATTATTTGAATCTAATTTTTTTTGTATAATATTTAAACTTTGATTTCTGATCAAAGTTCTTAGTGTATTACCCTGTACGGTAGATGGTACTATGTTATAAGTGTGAATGTTATTATATATTTTAATGTAAAAGGTCTTATGTTTATCACCTTCCAGTTTTAAGTTCTCTAAAAATCTACAGAAAACTTCATCTGAAGCATAATAATGATATCTTATGTGATTATATAGGTGTTTCCAGTTTTCAATGAGTTGTTTTTCAGGTCCTAAGAATCTGATGAGGTATTATCTCTCGCAATTATTATCCCTGCCAACGTTGTATTTCCGAATAAGGAGTTTTAATCAATGTGTGGGCGAATTAGAGGGCATCAACCTTAGGATCAGCCTCAGGTGCCTTTTCCTATTCAAAAATCTCTCAAGCAATTTCAAAAATATTAAGAATAGGAAATGGTTTTAGTTGGCTCACTACTCGGATGCTGCAAATCCATTGCACAATGTGTGCGCCTATATGTTTAAGATACATGTATACAACTCAAATTTCCATTCATAATGGTTTCCTCAGATATTTCTCCAAAGACCGAAATCTAGTATATACCACTGCTCCGTAATTGTTAGGGACGGTTGGATATTTCATGGTTATTGTGTATTAGCAGAACGTCCAGCTTCGTTCGGTCGATGTACGTTGACAATGGCCCCCCCTCCCTGTATTATAGTGATGAGGGGTTTAGATAACTTATACAAACTCCCTGTATTACTCCTTTGAACCGTTATTATATCTAACTGTTAATTCTATGGTGAATGCTTAATTATTTGCTCTGGCGCGTTCGTCGATGTGTTTAGTATAAACTGATTGTCCATAATTCTGCTAGGCTAAATTTCTGCGGGCATTCCTTTTATGTACTTAATGTACACCTCCAACATGTGTCCTGTTGTATTCTCGTTCAATACGTTGGCATTTGTATCCAGAATGTTATGGTCTGACTCTATAAAACTCACTCACTTTGAAGTTATTAACGTTTCTACATACACTTTATTACGACAAATATTTGTATAGGTTATGACTAACCTTCCAAAATGTATGGTTTAGTTTAGGTGCACTTTAGTACACAAAAGTTTAGTTTATAAGCATACCACCTTAGACTCGGTATGTATTAGGGCCTTACTATATACTCTTACAAATTATATTTTTTTCGGGTGTTAATCTAAAAGTGGTTTTGCACATTAGGTTGGTGAGTTGTCTTTCATTCTATCTCTTATGTTTAGTAGCATTTGTATTTAGCATACTTATATTTTTTAGATTATGAACGATTATTACTAAAATACTAATGTTTGTTAAATTTCTTTTTGTATTAGCTCTTATTGTAGTTCTAGATACTCAATATGTATATTTACATTATTTGTAACTCTTCGTTTGCGTGAGCTTTCTTATTGTATGAACTGTCTTAATTTTTTGTCTCTATACTCTGTGTTTCTACTGGACTTGTGAGAGGATTCATGAGATTAGTGTTATTGAGTGAGTGAATCTGCATATATTACTGACGTAATTTTTGTATCGTTACATCGATCTTAGGTTGTTCAATTATACTATGCCTTTGATATTTTACTACTATTGTAATTAAATTTACCATTTCTAGAATTGTTTTTACCACTTTTTAAAAGTAATTATTAAGTTATTTACTAGTACGTTAAACTATTACTTAGTTGTTCAATATACATATATTGAGGTTTATTTTTACTACATTAATGAAATTGAATTTACGCACAAAATTCAATTAGAATTTTTTTTTACCATTTTTTTTAAAGTAATTATTATTTTTAAGTACGTTAAACTATACTTTAAGACTTGCTTCTTGTAAACATAACTATATTTTTTCAGAAGGAATATATTATTGTTTCAGTGCACGAACGGCAGAAGAAGGTGATTCAAAAATGTTTCCTTCATTAGATTTTTTTGGTGTTATGTGCCATTTCATCATGACACATTTTTTGCAATTAACAAAATACCTCCATCATCGCTCCATATTTATAGCGTATACTTTACATCTTACATTGTTAAATCTTATTACCCTTAGTTGGTTCGACAGCTGTTGAGTTATATTTTTGGATAGGTTATTTTTTGCTGCATAGATATGACATTGCAGATTTCTACACGTTTCTTAGAAACACAGGCTTCCTTCAAACCTCTCGTAAGAATAATTTGTGAGACTATAAAATATAATCTTGGTAATCTTTCATAACTTAATTCTTATCTTAAAGCTTTAAATATACCACTATTCTTTTAGGTGATCGCTTGAATTTTTTATACTTTGAGGTGTTGATCTTTAATACCGTCCGCTCTTGGTACCAGTACATGTACTCATGTAGAAGACCACTCTTCTCTGTAGACTTATAAGACTTATATTTTCATAAAAGATAATTATTTGAGTCTGAATTGTAGTTATGCTATCTTACTAGTCATTATTTTTTATTATATTACTAAAAAGTATTGTAATAAACCTTTCTTGAAAAAGTAATTTCTTGTAAATTTTAGTTACTCTTACTACAGGATTTGTATTATATACTAAAACTATTTGTATATTAGTGATTTATATAATTACATTTTTTTAATAATTCTCTATTATTTTAATATTTATTTTAGTCATATTATAATACTTATAATGAACTATAGTAGAATGTTATTAAATAATTTATAATTATTATTTATATTAATTATACATTTTTTTTAGTATATTATAATATTTCTATATACAATATTGCAAAATAATTATTTTGGAAAAGTGTTAATTTAATTATACATACTATATTTATTAGTTTATTATTACTATATAAAATTCCTATTTTTGTAGTAATTATGAATAATATCATTTACAAAAGTGATTCACGAATTATATTATGTATTAATATATTTATAATTAGTTATATATGTTTTAGTAAATAATACTATGCCTGTTGTATTCACAACTACAATTTTTGCAATAATTTACTTTGAAAAATAATTAATCCTACAGGTAGTTATAGAATATACTACAAATTCTGCAGTAAGAGTAAATACAAGTTAGTAAGTTAAATACAACTTTATAAAAACACTTACATCAAGAAATTCTTTATACTTTATTTCAATATTATCATACATATCATTTACATATCTATATTATTGATGATAATATAATTTAATTTTGATAATTAATTGTCTTAAATTAACTATGTGGATATATATTAAGTTATAAATCGTGATCCCCTACTTAACACCAATTTTGGTCTAAGCTGTGGTGAATTATTATGGTTTTACTTGTAGGTGACAAACTTAAACTATTGCGTATTCGCTCAAGAAAGTATAAAATATACTTTCAACTTGAGGGAAATCAATTTCATTGTGTCAAATCGGACGTCGAGAATTTGTCTCCTTGCATGAAAGGTGTCAAACAACGGATTTTAGTTAATGAAGCTCCTAGCAGGACCTCTCACCATCATGGCTCATTATTCGTTCATAGTGTAGAGGTATATCATATACATGCATGATGCACTCTCCACGTATTGAGGCAACTGTCGTCCACAACCAGGCTCATACCGCACATTTTCACAAATACCACGCTAATCACTAGTAGCTTTGCTAATGATTAAAGTGGCTATTTTGGAATGGCTGATAGCATTATAAAATTGAAGAAACTTATTTCTTCCCTTGATACATATGTAGAGGCCAAATCAGTGGCATTGGGTAACGGGAAATAGTACAAAAGATTTGGGGGTGTTACAAAGAGCTTTTTGAATTATGTACTTCTGAGTATGTTTTAGGTTAACAGATATTTTTAAGAAATGAATTTAACTCGGAAATGTAATTGAGAAAGTAGAAAAATACAACCTAATTAGGATGATTTTTGTCGGGATGTCCAGGATGCTAATTATTGCCAAAAGCTTTGGAGAAACTAATGACGTTATTTTGTTGTCAATTTTTATGATTGACATTTGGATTTTAATAACAATATGCTTTATTATGCTGGCATTCATAAATTGGCAATGATTTACTTCAATATTTGGTTTTCCCGGAGTGGTAGATCAAACCTTTTTTTGATTCATGGACCTATTTTTATTGTTCTTGCGGCTTCTCATCTGCCCATGATAAACACTCACATATTCTCCTCTCTCCCTCCGATCATGTATATCGTGATTTATTACATGACATTCATACTTCAGACTTTTTTTAACCTCTCTCGGTATCTCCAGCGCGATTATCCATATTGTTAGTTTTTATGACTATTTGCAGTATACATTTTTTATACAGTTAGTAAGTATCCTAAAGGTGCCCATACCCTAATTATGATTAAGCTCCTCCAATAAGATTCCATGCAAGGGCGTCAAGACTTGGGGTGGCCCTTTTTTTTACATTTTTTTCCACGGAAAGCGAAGCGTTGAGTGGGTGACCACAGAATCCACCTCCTCTTCTGCTCTGATGGTTCACAAACTTTAACCTTACACACTTGCATCAGATCCGATGGTGCACTTTTTCTTATATATTTTGCCGACAGGGTATGATCCCCTAATAGATTTCTGGGAAATAGTTTTAATACTACAGAGAACTTCTTTTGTTCTCACCAAGTTTGCTCCATTTATCTAATGCTCAAGGTAACTTTCACCACGTGGATTGAGCACTAGGTGCCACTTTTTACTTCTAATCACCCACTATTATAATTACGCATCAAATAACTACGGTGTCATTTAGCGTTACTTTCAAACCCCTCCTTTTACCAGAGCTGGGCATTTCTCTCTACCAGATCCTCTCAAATTCTTCTTTTTCAGATTCACTACACAAACCCAAAGTCATCCACATATAATAGGTAGGGCACCCTCCACTCACCGCATTCTCCATTCGAGTGTCTACCACCATTTCCATGCCCTAGCGCCCCGCGTTATTAATATACTTGGCACTGTATACTCCTCACTATTCGCGAGTATACAAAGTGTGATATAATAACACCCATTGTAGGGGAGCTTCACTTACAATCAAGCTTTCCTGCCCATCTCTCGCACTTTATGTAACCATTGAATATGATAATACACATTTCGACTTTGTGTGACTTCGCGTGCTTGCATGTATTTCTTTAGAGGGGTCTGTTTTCACCACATCGAGACTGTCACTATCGATACTATAACATACTTTTATGATTCTCCACCTATAAAGGTTTATATTGTCTCATGGTCGTCAATGATTGTCATTTCTGTGATGATAAGATATTATATATCGTATTACAGCTTATCATTTATTCTTGTATTTTTCAGATTAGTTATAGTAAGCCTCTATTATAATGATAGTTCTTAACGATATATATAGTGATCTATTAATTAACTGATGAGCATTATATATGATCTAAAGTAATGGTTCCAAAATACTCAATGAAAATAGATATTATATATTATATTTATAATTATACCTATAAGTAATTATTATTGTCAGTTTCCTTCTAAGAATTGAAAGTTCCCAATATATTTAAGAGTGGGAAGGGTAATTTTATTCAAGGCCAGTCTATCTTCATCTTTAAGTGAACGCACCTATTATGTATCCTCGCTAAAGCCCGGATGAAAGGTACTCAGCATTGATATAGAACAGCTTATCGGGATGTTTGGCCTAACTTATTGGCATCATTTATCTCAAACCACTATTGACTCAAATTTGTTAAGCTTATTGGGATATCACAACGTTGGGATTATATTTGGTATTCATATATCGTATTAATAATTTTATTATATTTACTATTCTTAGATCTTTTATGTTCCTATAATAATAATAAACAAATATATAAATATTTATATATAAATTACCTACCTATTAATAAAGATCTATATTTGGATAATTAACAATTAAAATCAATATTTATAATAATTATTTCCTATAATTTTAAATTTGCAAAATTCTAATTTTTTTTCATCTCACTTTTTCCCTGTGGTTTTATTTAATGAATTATATAGTTAGTTTAATCTCTGACATTTAATTTTTTTTAATAAAAATGTCATGTTCTCAGCTAATATATAAATAGGTAAATTCATATATTTTAATTTCAATGTTTAAAATGTGTTAAATAAAAATTTAAAATGTTATATTTTAATATTTAACATGTGATAAAAAAGATGTTTGCTTTAATTCAAAAAAGTTTAATTACCCCTAATTTTTATAATTTATGAGTATAATGAGAAACGAGCCATGAAATTTAGCTCTCCTGTAAAAGATCGACTCTACTGCTCTAATTAATATAGAAAATTAATACATATGCATTTTATTTATATGGATTAAAATATATTTAATAATATATTTGTTAATACCTAGTAATGTGTGTACTATAATATAATTTCTATTCTCTATAATTACTTAAATATTTTATTCATTTGTAATTCTTGAATATGCTCTCTCTCTCTTTTCCTTTCCTTCTTCTAAATTCATCTATGTCAGACTTTCCTCATTACTATTTTATTTTAATTAATTTTTACATACACATAAAATAAATGGAATAATAATAAGAGAGTAATTCCCATCTGGCAATTACACAGAGGATATAAAATTTTAAATCTAAAATAATATAAAGCTGTATATTTTATATGATAATAGTAGGTCAGGCTCAGGTCGATATCTGCTCGAGAGGACTCAGTCTGTTGATTTATCGCGGCAGTGTCCGACATCCTGTTGAACATTGTAATATTTACGTACTCCACGCCATCTTAATCTTTGATACGATACTGACTATAAATCCAATGCGAATCTTTTTTGTTCACCCGGAGATGCTAACTATGATAAGGTTGACGGTCTTTCTTTTTTTCTTTGTTATTGAGTATTAACGTTTATAAATAGTTTGATTCTCTCAGACCCTGCGGTCAAAGAGTGGGGGCTGCCTTAATGTAGAGGTAAGCGCTTTTATAAAAGTTTTTGTCCAAGATTATAAGGAATATTTCTTTATGATATGGATTATACATTTTATATCCCCTGATCATAGACGTGCAAAAATTAGCTCCATTTCAGCTTCCAATAATAGTACCATGTGCTGTAAGGAAATACACCCCAAAACAACCTTGAACTAATATTTTTCAACAAATCCAAACATATATTCCATGTATTCCAGTGTTTATATTTATTGGTTAAAATATATATACAAATTTTTAATATAAGGTTTTTTAAGGAGGAATAAAGGAACGAACTTATATATGAGGATTTATTTGAAGTGTGGACATACCGAATACAACTTTTTGCCATATCTTGATAGGCAGGGGTTTACTATCGCTCGTGGCAAAGTTGGGTCGCGCCAAAGTTGTGCCCAATGCACATAGGTGATTATGAGGATAACCGTTTGGTTCCACTCCGCGCCTTTTTGTGACCCATCTCTGCTTGCATCAGGGCCATCTATGAGCGAAGAGAGCGATTAGGGACGACTAAAAGGAGGAATTGTGTGTGGGTGTGAGGTTTGGTACTCGGAACGCTAATGAAGTTTGATTAAGTAATGCTAAATAGGAGAATATTAAGTATGTCTTTTCTTCGTAGTGAAATGCATATATTGGATGTTAGTAGACTGTGAGACCTTTGTTTTTCTTCTTAACTGCATTTGTATCTTGCAGGTTGTTCGTTAAAAAAAAAAAAGTAAAAGGATACCTAAATATAAAGCACATGCAGGGTATACTTTTACGACCGAGGACTGTCTATACTCTACTACATAACCATTACTCTTATTCTATATGTTTATTTTCATAAATACCTCTACTTCTTTTACAGACTATTATACTTGCCATATCTCTCTCCTCTCTCTCTCTTCAATAAACTTGGCTGCCAAAGCAAAGCTATGAGCTTTTAACTTACCAATTATAGAATTTAAGTTTTGAGAAGCGATTTTAAACTTTATTTCAGGTAGTACAATAGCTTGTGTGGTATGTAATTTATTAATATTTAACTTTAACTGTACAAAAATGTCTAATAAATTTGACTTGAATTGAAACCATTTATATAATTGCTACATTTTTTTCAAGTACAACATACTTAAATTGAGTCATATATTATTCTAGCACATTTGTTCTCTATAAGAGCAGAAAAATTAGAACTATTATATTCTGTGGTTTCTTTGCAAACATGCAGTTAACTTCTGAAATTTCATCTACATTAGAAACATGTTCCAATTCTATTGAGCTTACGTTAACCTTAACTTCCTTAGTTTGGGAATCGTATTTTAAAGGCAATTTCTCCTTAGTTTCATCAGCAACAGTCTTCTTTATTTTTCATGCATAAAACCTCTGCATGAAAATAATTGCAGTTCTCTCTTTTACTAAAGAACTTAAACCTACAATTTTTTATGAAAGTGAAAAGGCTTCGCACAGTTTGTACAATCTTTAAATTCTTTTATTTTATTAAATTTATCCTGAGGGGTTTTAAATTTAGGCCAACTCCCAATTTTATGGTTTTGCCCGTCATTACTCTGAGTCAGGTGACAAAACCAACAGCTCTTATGAACATCAACATTAACTTTTTTGTCATTAGCATTATGAGCAGAAATAGCAATTATATCTTTAACTTCTTTAACACTATTTGAACTTTTAGTATCATTGACACTATTATTAATAATATTATAATTTCACCTATCCTATTAATCATTTCAAAAGAATTCTCTAAAATTTCATTTAATGATGATTTGAACTTATTTACTATTCCAATATAAATACTTTTTTACTTGTTAATTAAACTTTTCCAAATAAAATACTGAGCAAACAAATCACCATCTTTCTTTATTCTATTCATTTGAGCAAATAAAATTTTGTTTCACTAAACCAATGATAAGGATTTGATATTAAATTTTAAATTTAACATTTTATTAATAACCCAATATATCTTTTGTGTTTTATTAAAAAAAATAAATAATAATTACTTTGCAGTTTCACGTTCAGTACCATTAATGTCTATTGATTCAACAATTTCACGAGCTTGAAGCGATACTTGCCTAAGTAAATAACCATATTTTTCAGAAGTACAGTTATTTTTATAAATATAAAATTCAAAAGAGATCATAAATATTTCAATATTTTAAAATTTTCAGATTCCTCTGTAAAAGTTGAGAGCCTTATATGGGGTAATTTTACTTTAAGATATACGTTTACAATATCACTATATATGGTAGTTAAAGATTTCAAGAAGTTTTTGAATTATATATCATAACTAAAATTTTATCAAAATAATTTTCAAACAGGGAAGATTTTTATAATCTTCATCTATCTATAAATATTTCTGTACCATATAAAATTATATATCATTATCAAACCCTTTAGTTAAATTTAGTAAACTTTCCAAATTACTAATAAACATCATAAAATCAGCTTGAATTTTTTGGTAGGGGGTTTTATTCCATATATGATATGGTTTTTGTCATAGAGTAACGTTTGTTTCCTCTCTGTTTAACTTTTACCTTTTTATCAACATCAGCTTCAGTAGTTGAGATATTTAACTCCAAATCTAATTTTTTAGACTGCTTGTCAAATTATTTATCAAATAACATTCTAAAAATATCATATACCAAACAATAATTAATTACGAAAATATTTAACCAAACTGGAAAATTTTCAGGTTAACTACTAATTTTATGATATTCAAATTTAAATTTAAATTAAAAATTTAGAATTAATTGAAATCTATAATTATTAAATACCACACAAATTAAATGCAAAAAATCTAACTTAGTCCCCCAGAGACCTAGGGAGAAATGCCAGGAAGGCAAATTTTTACGGACAAACTTGAGATTCCGCTAAGGATGCCATTTACAAAAATTAATTAATTTGAGATTGTAATATTTGTAAAAATAAGGGCAGGATCCAATATTTGGTTCAGGCTGAGCCCAATTTCCCCCCTCTACAAATGGACATAAATTCGTAATTTTCAGCCGAATTTAATCAAATAAATACCAAACAGTAGTTTTTTGCCTTCTAAAACGTCGTTTTCGAGTGTTTTCTGTGTCTGTAGTCATTCTTTCAGAATTTTAAATTTTTCAAAACCCTTGTTTTTGATATTTTTAGCTTCAACTCCAAGTTGCAAAGTACTTTTTTAATTTTTTTTTTTAGTTTTGTGCTCAGCAATCTAAAATTTTAAAACCAACTTTTTTTGGTTTTGAAAATGAAAAATTGCTATAATATTTTTCCTGTTCGTGCGAAATCGATAAACTTTTCAAAGCATATGTAGTCGAGAGTGATGCACATTTTTTTGCTTAGAGAATTTCTCTGTATATGCAGTAGTTTTGGATTTGTCCTGGAAAAAATTTTCTAAAAAACTTTTTGGGAAAATTTTTAAAACATTTTTGAGTACACCAAAAAATTATCTAAGTAAAAAAGATGCAACTTGCCCTGCTTTATAAGCCCTGAAAATTTGATGATGATCGGAAGAGTGCGAAAAAATATGTCAATATTTCACTTTTCCCAAAAAATTTTTTTTGGGAAAAGTGAAATATTGATATACTTTTATTCTTAATTTTTATGATAGTTGATAGCAATTTCCAGAAGTAAAATCAGTAATGAAACAAAGTAGCCGAGAAATAGTGCGTAGAAGGCCGTCTGAAAATGTGTCAGTTGTAGTTGTTGCCTATCATCACTCTGAAAAAAATATTTAGGGAGCTCGCCTTTCAAAGTATTTTGATAATTGAATTGAGCAAATCCTTAGCTATAAATATATTATTGAATTCAAGTGCTTTAAAGCAAAGGAATGTAAGTGATCATGTAAGTTTTAAGAAAAAGTATTAACAATTTTTTTCTTTTTTAAAAGATTGATTGTATTATAGGAAAAAAATAGTAATATCAATTTTTTTTTAGAGTTCCACTGAAAATATCCAAATAATTATATTTTATGAATTTTTGTTTTCTAGGTCTGAACTTGAAATAATATTGTTCAAATTTCACACATTCATTTGCATGTTAACACTTTAGCTTTATAACCGTTCTTATATATTTACACAATATATTAATTATAAAAATAAATTATAATAATTCATATTATACCTGCTTATTACTTTTTGTCTCTTTTACATAATATTTATGTAGTTTCGAATATATTCCTGATTCAATTAATCTTGTAAGCTTACAGTTAATTGGGTTTGTTAGCTGTGAGTGTTTTTTAAATGTAAATCCTGAAAATCCATTAAAAACCTGTAAAAAGATATATAAGCTTAAATAATTTTAATTAAAGAAATGCATATTTACTTTAATACCAAAAATAGATATCCTGAAGAGAGTAAAAACTGAAATTTGCCCTTTTTCTTATATAAAGATTGATCTAAAATAAAATTATAATATGATTTTGAATGAGAACTGATGAGTAATTGTAAGAAGTTTATGCAGGCTAACAAGGTAACTTAGGAATCGTGTGTTGTGAAGAACAAAGGATAAAAGGAAAGTATGAAGAGAATGACGGTGTTCTGGGTTATAAAAAATAATAATAGAAATATATTTTATAAAATCATGAAGATGATCCAAAAAGGTGCAAGAGAATAAAAAAGTAAGAAATGAAGTCAAGATATATGTAAGGGTAGCTTAAAGCAGTAAGAAGGAAAGATGGATGTGAAGGACTGTAAATATATATATTAAGAAAGAACTAAACTTGCTGAAAGAAGATTAATAAAATAAGTTGAAAATGAGATAAATTTCTATGTTACAAAATAACAAGTATTGATTGGATTAATGAATGTTGAAAGAATCTTGCAAAAGATGTAGCTAATTTACATACTTAGTGTTTGCTGCAGAAGAAAATTGTAAATATATATATGGTCAATGAAACGTGGCAGCTAGATTTAAATGAAAAAAGAGAGAATTGTGTTTATATAAAATTAAACAGGAAAAGTTTTTATTGCTATTTAGGTTAGATGGTAGATTTTTTTTTATCCGGAGGTTTAAAATGATACAGGTTGAAAGAGAGACTGTAATGAAAGAGTTAAAGTAAAAGTAGATGCAACAAATTTTAACTATATATCGACAGATTTATTTAAAAGAGGTTGCAAGACTTTAAATAAAAATAGAGAAAATTAAGCTTGTTAAGATATGAGATTTTTTAGGAAATAGATTAGCATCAAAAACTTTCACTCGATAACTTATATAAGAAATTTTAGACCTCTCCTTCTTGTTATTGGTTAAAAATAACATACTTTAACATAATAGATATAGAAAGTAATCCTTTTTGATAAGAAAACCTGAGGTGACGATTCTAGGTTCTCTAAATTTCCCTAGTGTCAACACATATTTATTTCAACCTGACCTTTTTATATAAAATGTACGATGAAAAAAGAAAGTATCTTAAAAAAAGTCAACTAGAATTATCCATTTATAATTGACTTGCTTAGAAGATGGACTAAAGGCCGCGTTTATAATGGTATACATGGCACTGATTTAAGCCTAATACTAGGTCAATAGGTAATTCCAGTGGACTTTTAAGGTGAACAAGAATCGAGAATTTGAAATGGGCATATCAGAAATTGGAATTCACTCTATCCAGTTTTCTGAAGAGCGGAGGTGCTAGGAGAGAATTCTGGGTAAAGATCGGACTTTAAGAGGGGACTAGTGTGTAAGAACGAATGTTTACGCTGTTCTTGTGAGTGGAACGGAGTAATCCTTATCTCTATCATGACCTCGTCATGTGATTGGTCGACGAATTTATTTATTCGCTTTTAGTTACACTTGAAAATAAAACTTGATGTTTTTTCATATGCTGAGATATCACTTATCTGTAGATAGTTGAGGATGAAAATTATTATATTGGAGGATGCTAATATTGTTTTAGATGGGCCAAGGAGGCTCCCCAATTTTAAAAAATTCATACTCGTTTTGGCTCTTAAGACGGTGCATAAGTCTCTACATAGATCTGTAATTAAGGAGGATGCTCTAATTTTTCAAACTAAGTGTCATACCTCATGATTCACCTTAACATGTATACCCTCATACAAGTTCATCTATTGATCGAGCTGGGAATCAAGTCCAGCAGGAAGTAGGGTTCTTATGGTCTTATTATGTACATAGTAAACGCCGAAATATATAATATATACAAGTTAGAGGTGGCACACCACAAACACCAACTGTTTATATACAATTTATACACAAAGCGCTCAATTTTCGTGAAGCTTCCAGATGAATTACTTTGTATATGTAAATCACACTGAAGAGTGGCTTACAGAAATACTTATTAAAACCAACTCAAGTTTAAATGGAAACCGAAACAGTTATAATGACAGGCACTGTGGAAGAAACCAACGAGCGAGGGTAAGCAACTTTATCTCTTAGCATTTTATGTACCCTAAAAAAATAGATTAGTTTGTAATTTTATTAATTCCGCAGAGAAGAGTAATGAAACGATTATATTTGAGAGAGATACCTGACATCATTTTGGAAAATTCAGACAATTTCAGGGAAAGCCTAGCGCACGAGATGAAAATATATGTTACGAGGTACATTAGCCGTATGTTAATACAGCTGAAGAAGACATATGTGTATCTAATTACGTACCGTAATTCATTACATGTTATACAAGACTAACTACGAAATTTAATGAAGAAGACCCTGATAGGCGGTAATTTTGATACCTACCGGTTATCATCGACACCATGCTTTCCTAATGTGGGTTACTATAAAACGAAGACTACAGGATAAAGTTCAATAGTTTATCTACTTAGAAAACCAAGTGGCCAAATTGAGTTAATTAGTATCTTATGACAGGCAGAGATTGACCTCCAGAATGTCATATATGATAATATAAGGATGATAAGTATATCTGAGCGGCGAACTTTTACGTATGTGTTAACTGAAGTGAGGATTGACTGAACATTAACTGAACTATTAGGTCATATTCGAGAGATATATGTATATGGAATGATTGGCATGGAGTCTGCAAAGATTTGTTGAGAGAATTTTAATACAATATTAGAGGATCTATAAAGTTGATGGGATTGTAAAAAATGTAATGGGGAAGTAGTTTTATATATAATAATAAATATTCCTGTTCACTTGACGCTAGAAATGTCACCTTGATAGTAAAATCATTTGATTATATTAATTTTAAATTTTATAGCATAAATAGAATGTATTTTTAATACTAAAAATATAGTCTTATATATATATTCTATCAAATATATAATAATATATAATATTAATATATAATATATATATATAAATAAAATATTATATATATAAAAATAATATATATAATATATATATAAATATATAATATATAATATATATAATATTATAATATATATATATATTAATTATATTATAATAAAAATTATTAAATATAAATTACGTATATAAGTTATATAAATTATAAATAAAATATATATTAATTATAATATATATATTAATATAAATATATATATATTAATAATATATTATAATATATAATAATATATAATGTGTTGTGTATATAATATATATATATTATAATGTATATATAATATTATAATTATATATATATAATATATATTATATATAATATATATATATATTTAATATATATATTATAATATATATATAATAATTATATATATATATAAATATTATATAAAATATATCTAATAATATATATAAATATATAATATATATAAATATATTTAATTAATATATATGTAATATATATAATACTATATATTGATATAGTATTTAAAATCTAAATTAATAAGTTAAGATTTTATTATTATCCACTTATTTTTAACTTTTCACTTAATATATTTAACATGTGATGCTTAAGTAGTTTAAAATAACTAGAAAATGACCCAGGTTCAGGATAATGAAAAAACATGTTTATTACATATTCCAAAATAGCGATAAAATAATTCTCGAACCTTAAATCACATACGATGATTACATAATAGAGATAATCATAAGGATTAATATCCGTTATCCACTCACAAGAAAGGTAAACATTTTTATCTTTACTTAACCTGCTTAAAGGAATTTCTTTAACCGTTCCAGCTAATGTTTTCAGTTATGAAATATATTTATATAATATATATTTAATAATAACATTGATTTACTTCGATTCTTGTCCTATACTGGAATTAAACATTTATGACCTATTTGATGATAATTAGGCTTAAATCAGCACTGGTACAAAAACAAATTTAGGTTTATTATTACTATTAAATTTTTAAATCACCTTATAAATTTAGGCCTTAAAACGTAGTTATTATTATCATTTGCGCATCTGCGGGGCGCCGCGTTCAGCGGCGGGCTTAGGGGAACGCAGCGGGACGGCTTACCTTTAGCGGGTAGCGGGAGTTGCTGCCTTTTTAGTTTCGAGGTTAGGGGCTTCAAATGTAGCTGAGCCCTGTTGATTGTGATTAGCTAATATGAACTAGTGTTAAATTAATTTATTATATTCCAGTTAGAAATTTAAATAAAATTAAATTCCTCATGTTAAAGAAAGTAATGTTTTTGAGGAAGCCCTCCTCAGACCCTTCAGTAAAAATAAAACACTTTTTAATACAAATCAGATAACTTGTGCACCGCATAAAAGACATAAAAACTGAAACTATGATTTTAAAATTATGTAGTTTAGTTTTAAAAGATAATAAATAAACACATAGAAAGCTATATTTCAATAGTTTTAAAAGAAGCTTAATTATAACGTTTAATTATTGGGATGAGTCAACAAATGATAAAACAGGAAATAAAGAAGATACCAAAATTGACCAAGATAATATAAGTAGATAATATAAGGATTACATATATATAAATTACCTAGACCAATCATACAGTAAGTGTATAAAACATTTCTTATATTTTATACCTATGCTTAAAGGATTTATCGTGCATTCTTTGGAAGTTTCAGTTTGTAAATATATTTTATAAAAATAATAATAACAATGATTCTTGTCTATACGCGAATTAAATACCTTTTGACCTGGTAATAGGATTAAATTAGCGGATACGCCGTTACATTAATTAGAGCTTATATATCCTTAGAATTATAGGCTCTATAGAATTTCGAGAGCCTATTACACCGCTCAACATAATGTAGGACACATTTTAACTATGAAAATAAGAGCTCAGTTAATATAGAAGTATTAAAAATATATGTGGCTTGAGACCTTGGAATTAAAAGGCTTAATTGGGTACGAGCCCTACAAGAGGGTTGACATAAAATTACGAATAAGCCCTACGATTCCCTCATTAATTAGAAATATAATAGTTATTATTTATATTACATATATATATTTTTACAGAGAGGGAGGTCAGTTTCGTATCTGTAATAAGTGCGCAACAAGGGTTTGGGTGTTGTTGTTTTTTTTGCCCGTGTTGGATTGTCAATGTACAATAGATATAAATTAAATTAAATTACTTAGACAATAAAAACAACCAATAAAGGTATATTTCGTGGAGAAAAAAATAAAACATTCAATATCCTTCTATACCTTTCACAATATAACCTTGAAAAAAGTCTGCAATATGATGAACATACCTAGAGAGAAGGGTGGGACATAAATATATATCAGAAAAAGAATCCGATGAGTGAGATATAATTATTATCATTATTCGGTGAGAGGATAAAAGTAAATCTTAGAGGATCACTTTTTTAATTAAACAAATATATAATAGTTCAAAATTACGATTATATTTTCTTGGATTTGTTATATTTCAAAGATACTTCTTATTATACATAGAGAAGCCTTAATTACCAGATGATTAAAGCAGTTAGTCAAATAGAACAGAAGACGGTGGACGATAAAGCTATGAGAAATAGTAGAAAATAGACATAGGGACGAAATAAAGAGACCTTAAAGGCAGAATATATATCGCTGAATTTATTGCCTTAGACGCGTATTTATACACGAAAAATTAAAAATTAATAACATTGTTATTTAAATATAAGTTTAAAATTAGTGATTATATAAATTTAGTAAAAAACTTTATTATATTTAAAAACTTGACTAAGTTAAAAAATTTATAAAAGTCGGAAAAAATACCTATTAAAAAGCAAAAAACTAACAGGGAATACCCAAGGGGTTAGACCAAGGGATACCAGAAGGGTCGGGGGTTCCTTCTCGCCTCTTTAGGTTTGGACGACGGGGGGACTCCTTAATAATTTACAAGGTGCGTTCTCTCGCGCTCAAAGATAATGACCATCTTGACTCTCTATTATTCAGCCACATTCAGTTGGGTGTGAGAGGCAACACGTGTGTGAGAAATAATGTTCTGATCTCTCATCCCTAATGAGATAAAGTATTAAAATAAGTATCGCTGTTCTAATAATAGACAATAACAAATTGATTTCTAAAATAATTATTAATATTAGGGGGTTTAGTCATCGGTGAGCTGTGAATTGGAGGATGCAAGTGATGGGCGGGGGGAGCCGCGAGAATATATACGTAGTGTGTGTGTGACAGTGTGTAGTGTAGTGATGATGTAGTCGTTGTGTGTTGTTGTGTAAAATTCTGTGTGCAACGTTGTTACCAGAAAATCTTTGTAGATGTATTAGTTATTCCTGTGTTTCTGAGGTGGGTGAGTAAGTGAGTACTCTACTTTGTGATGTCGTGGATGTATTATATCTGTGGTGTAGTGTAATGGTAAATTTCTGTGTTGTTGACGTATTAAGCCGTGAGATATAGTTAAGTGTCTTGGCAAAAGCTTTGTTAGACTCGGCCATTAAGCAAATTGAATGATGTTGGTGTATAAGCATTGATCCGTAAATGTAGGTGATAGAACTGATTGTTCTGTAGATATATATACTTCTCCTGGCCCTCTGATTATTGCCTGTTCTAAAAATGATAAATAAAAAATTAAATTAAAGATTTAAACTATTTAAGTTTATTAAAGGTATACCAGATGATTTCGGCATCAAAAATATTTGTTGTTATCATCACTTTAACACCTGTATAGGGGCTCTTCGTCTTTCATACGTTCTGATTTACTTCTGTCTGTGTCTAGTATCACGTGTTCTCATCTGGAGTGAATGTGGTGGTATATGTGTAAAGTGCATGTGATGTGTTGTTGTGCCGTGTGTTGTGGTGTCGTGTGTGTGTGTATGCTGTGTGTGTGATGTGTGTGTGTGGTGTGTTGTGTGTGTGTGTTCTAAATAATAATAACAATAGGCAATAAGTAAATAAAATAAAGTATAAAAAAATAAAAATAGATAAAACTATTACAAATAAAAATAAAAAATAAATAAAAACATCTAATTGGGAAAAGTGAGCAAAGTATTAAAAAAATAAAACATAATCGTTAATATTCATACCACTTGATCTCCTTAAGCAGTAAAGCATCGCACAAGTTTCAAACAGTTAAAGCAGAAAGTTAAAGAAGTAAAGCAAGAAAGTTAGAGCAGTAAAGCAGAAAGTTAAACAGTAAAACAGTTGAGTTAAAGCAGTTAAAGCAGTAAAACTCACACAGCATAACTAATCTCCCCCTTTGGTGTTTAGGTCTCTCCAAACCCTCTATTGATTTAGTACTGATTTACTGCTTCAAGGTCTCGTAATGTTAATGAATATTGTGATGCTTAACGCAGTAATCATTGTACTTTCAAGCAGCTAAAACCATGAGTTAGTAAGCCATTAGAGAACACTCTGGGAGCTATAAGGTCTAGTAAAACGAAGCTCTTAAAGCAGTAAATCGTCGGATGACTAAGTCTACAAGCAGTAAATCACCTTACTGAGCTTAAAGTCAGTAAAAGCCAGTCAGTAAAACAAAAGCATTCACTATCCCCCTTCCCCTTGGTGTTAGGCTCACACCTCTACTTGATTTACTGATTTTTACCTGTGCCCTTTACAGGTTGTAATGTTAATGACATATGTGAGTTAAAGTGTAGTAAAACATATAAGTTAAAACTTGAGTTAAAGCACAGTAAAACAAGCAGTAAAACAGTAAAACATTTAAGTACTAAAATTACCCTAGGTTTTAGTTAACACCTCTATTGATTTACTGATTTACTGCTTTTAAGGTATGTAATGTTATAAATATATGAGTTAAAGCCCAGTAAAACATATGAGTCAAAGCAGTAAAACATGAGTTAAAGCAGTAACATGACTTTTTCATCAAGCAGTACACAGTAACAAACAACAAGCATCTAATTCCCCTATTCGGTGTTAGTTAACCACCTCTTATTGATCTTTTCCCTGACTTTACTGCTTTAGAGTCTTGTAAAGTGTTATACTGTTTTTAATAACACAAGTTTTTCTAAAGTGCCCTAAAAATTAGGAAGGGCTAACATTGACCACATGGAAAGACCAAAGGGTTGTCGTGTGTTTATACATGTGGTATAAGTGTAGAATGTAAGCTCGCTCATGTCTAATGGTGAGCTGGTCAAGTCGTATAGTGATTGTGTATAAAGTTGAGGAGTGTGTGTGTGTATGTGTGTGTGTATATGTGACGCTTGTGTAATAAGTGTAATATGTAAGTGATCTATGGGTAAACTGTAAGTGCTCATAGTGGTCATTAGTTCTGTTGCTCACTAAGTATGTCATTCATTCGTGAATGTGTTCTTGCTTCATATACGTGTTCTAGTGAATGTGTGAGTGTGTGTCTCGTCTGCTTCTGTGTTCTTCGTGGTGCTGCTATTTTTAAGCATATTCAGCTGTCGCATGTGTTCTATTTAGTATGAATTGTGTGTGTGTGCTGTGTGTTGTGTGTGTGTTGTGTGCTCGCTGTGCGACGTCGATGTCCGAAAAAAGTTAGGATATGAATCCAACTACAGGTCATGTTCCCTACATGACCTCCATGTTCCACGCCACCAGATACCTACCAAGGCTAGGCAATCAGTTCCTGGATGGCTTCAAGGCGGGGTGGGTCAGGTTTCTAGGTGGCGCTAGCGAGTAACGGATAGCGTTCGTAGGCTAGGTTAAGGTCGTACGCTATGGCTCTTAGTCGCTTCTAGTGTCTTACGGTTTCTAGGTCTTAGGTTCAGAGTTTCGGTTGTCAGGTTATGTTTAGGTAAGGTCAGCGATAGGCTTGCAACGGTTTTAGGCCTGGTGTCGGCTGGGTGATAGGTTATTCCCGGCAAAGGTTCAATGTCGAAATTATGTCCAATTCAGCAATGTTAATATATATATATATATACTATATATATATACTCATATATATTTCTCATTTATATACTATCATATTTACTATATATATATATATAATATTATATAATATATACCCTATATTATATATATCTAACTTCTTCTAATATATCTCTTCTATTCTATACGTAATATTATATATATACCTACCTCTCTCTCTCCTCATTTCTATCTATCCACAATTCTCTTATATCCCATCTCTCTCTCCGCATCTCTCATCGTTCTCCTCAATTTATCGTCTCTCCTCTCTCTCTCTCTCTATCTTCATCGTCTCTCTCTCTTACTTCTACTCTCTCGCTCAACACCTAATACCAAAAATACATTGATTCTATTCAATTAACGTTACGTCAACATAATTAGAATTAAATTAAATATAATTAAAATAATTCAATATAAAATGAATAAAATAAATTATCAAAATAAAATGAATAAATTTTTCGATATTAAATGAGAAATAAATAGACCATCTAGGGAATCACTGTCTAACGTAAGCTATTCTAAGTAAACCAGAAAAAAAATCTTAGATAAATAAAAAGAACAGAAACGATAAGCCTTCAATAGAGAGAGAGGAAAACGACAAATCTTCAGGAGAGAGAGAAAAAGATAGAGAGAAAAACATAAAATAAAATAAAAATAATAAAAATACGTAAATAATAAAAGTAATTCAAATAAAAATAATTAAAATAATTAAAATTCAATTAAAAAGGATTCAAATAAATTTACGAATATCCTCAATACGGTATTAAAAGTGTAACTACTATCGAGAAATGTATAACATTCGCACCGACCTAGTCTCAACACCTCCAACTCTCATCGTCTGCTAATATTTTACGCTCTCTCACAAATATAAGCTTAATCATATATATCTACGGGTCTCTCAGTATCCTCTCACCATATAATATTATATTATCAATATAATAATAATTATTTTTGAACATTAATAATATTATTATATATATATTATATTATGTATAATAATATCTAGAAACGATATATAAATATAAATTTCATGCAATGAAGATGACACATATATATATCTAAAATATCTATATAACTTTATAAAAACATTAATATTTGAGAGTACTATGGATATTTGAATGTGTTTGTTAGAAATTTTCTGTAAATATTTAATATAATTTAATTATAGGGAATTAGCCCAGACTCGGGTTATCTATGCATCATATTTCAAAAAATATCTCATTACCAAGATCTACGTTTGGTCCTGTGGGACTAAGGGCATAAAGTTTGATTACGCGCGTAGGTAAGGGCTGTATCCTTTCGGTGGCTATATTATTTTTAGATTTTTATAACCGAGAAAAGCAACTCATCGAATCAGGACTGAAGACGAAAAGGCTTGACTAGAGTGGTAAGAAGTTTAAGTGTATTAGATGTATCATTGTAGGTGAACCAGAGACATCGTGAGTCATGACGACAACGTTCAGCCTACAGGATGTGTGTAGATTGTGTCGATGTGATAGGTAAGATATAGTGAATATATCGTGATAAAAGGAATATAATATAACATCATGCTCGTTATATGTAGTACTTAAAAATAATTAAATATTTAAAACTTAGATACATGCTAGAATGGCGCACACTGATATATTATACTCACATATCTAGCTCCACCCTACATCATAACATGGAGAGCCGGTAGAACACCATGTATATTAATACTCTATTAATAGTATATATAACATAGATTATATAGAAATATGCCACTGCACGGGGCGATGGTCGGGCCAAAGTGTGGATGGCGACTTGAAGGAATAAAAAACTGCGTACATAAATACGCGACAACCGAAGAATAGAACTGAGCGAGAATAACAGAGAATTGAAATTTGTCGATCTGCATACCGACAGAAATATATATAAACAAATGCGTCTATTATAAATATACAATATAGAGTAATCACGCATCAACAAGGTTTTGATGATGAGAAAAATTTAAAAAAAAAAAAAAAAAAAAAAAAATAATATATATATAAAAAAAAAAAAAAAAAAAAAAAATCTAAAGAATATTAAAAAAAAAATATTAATAATATAATTAAATTCAATAAAAAAAAAAAAAAAAATAAAAGAAATAAAAGCAAGGGCAATTATAAACAGCACAAGAAGAGTTAGCTGAAAGTAAATTGGTCGGACCACCAAACAGGTCATGCGTCAGCGCTACTTAATACCGTGGGTTATAATGAACAGCGGATAATCAGGTAAAAGAGATTCAACATAACATGTTCACTATAACTGGTGAAGTCATGTACATAAAAAGAGTCCAATAATGATCGCCCTACTACTATATTAATATACTACATTTATAATGGATAGAGAATTATATAGTATACTATATTGAAAGCGAGTAAAATTAGTTGTACTTATATTCTAGGTAATACTCGGCCCGACTCTACTCACATAAATATATATATATATAATGAAAGTATATAAAGTGCATCATAATACTCATTTACTATATCACCCAGTAAGTCAAAGTAGGGGAGACTCCGCATTTAATATATATTAATGGTACTTTAGGAAATAAAAATGACTGTTTCCAATACATGGATGTAATATTATAGAAACTGAGACCTTCAACCAAATTTATATTTAGAATATTTATTACTTTTAGATAATAAATTATATAATCAAAATTCTCTATGTAAATTGTAAATGAAGGTTCGAGAAAATATTAAGTTATTATTCAAATTTAAAACTACTATAGCCTTATTTTGCATGTGGATCGTAATATACTAAATATCGAGTAGAAGCAACAGAGTTGTCCTCGTTTTCTAGTACATTTAGACTTCTGTAAGCTGGTACTAAGATTTTCACATGCATCCGCAATTATATAGGAAGGAGATGAATCAAACCTAAACCGAAAAAACGCCAGTTTTATAATATTATCACTAATAATAATAAATATAATAATAAATAATAAAAAATTAATTATATAAATAATAATAAAATTAATTAAAATAATATATATAAATATAAATAATATATATAATAAATATTATATTATATATAAATAATTAATAAATAAATAATAAATTAAATTAAATAAATTATAAATAATAATAAAATAATATATATATATATATAAATTATAATATATAATATAATATTAAATATAATAATATATAAAATTAAATAAAAAATATAAATATAATTAATATATTTATATTCTAATTATGGATAATTAAAAATTAATAATAATAATGAAATAGTAGTGCAGAGGTAATATGATATAATTAGAAATAATATATATATTATATAATATATATATATTTAACTAATAAATTATTATATTAAGTATATAATATATATATATATATATATATAATTGGATATAGTATATGCATATATATATATATATTATATATATAATTATATTATATGTATTATATAATAATAAATAAATTATGTATGTTATTATTATATATAAAATAATATAATAATATATAATATTTATATATATAAAATAAGCGCTAGTATATATCCATAATACATTGAAAATATTATAATACTATATAATTATATATACTATTTTCTACATAATAATAACAATAAGCTGAATATAAATTTATCTACTTGGTTTCCTATAAACGATATATGATATATATATTATATATATAATAATATATACGCAAATAAAATGGTTTATATAATAGTTTTTCACTTTCCATATAAATAATGGTGCTATTACTAGTGAGCTTCGTATAACGTTATATAATAGTGGAAGTAACATATAATATTATATATATAATATATTATATATAATATAGTATATAATGTTTATGCAGAATCCTCTATCCTATGATTTGAGGAAGAAAATTACCTACTGCTGAGTAAGGTTTTTGGTCAGGTACATTTATGTTACATGCATTTCTAACAGCACGTGAAATTATAATGCAAATTCTAGCCTCCGTGAGCTTGCTTTTAGTACCAATGAGCAGGTCTTCTTACCTGTTAGAAACGAGAGAGAGAGAGAGAAAGAGAAGAGAGAGAGAGAGAGAGAGAGAGGAACGAGAGAGAGAGCCCGAGAGAGAGAGAGAGGCAGAGAGACGACCTGAGAGATTTTTGTAATGTTATATGACCCCGAATTAGAACTTTGGCTCTGGTTCGATAATGACATAATGTTGGCTATGGTTTTTTGTGACTATAGTGGGTTTACATTAGTGTAATGTATGTTACTATGCCAGTAACTGTAATAAAATCATTACATGAAAATCATTCCACAAACTGACGCGCAGATTTTTTGTGTACCGATCACTGGTTAGTCCAGATCATCGAGATTTGCTCGAAACTAACTCAATCAAGATAGAAATTAAAAGATCATTCAAATGCAAAAACGAACATAAGCTTTATTACTTTACTCAGAGCTCATATTAAATAACGTAATTAGAAACTGACATTAGCTTTAAACTTACCTAGTATATGAGCTCAAATATGTAACTTTAATATAATTTAAATATATTAATTGGGAACATGCAAGTGAACTGACAAAAGCCGCTTGGAATTATATTTCGAAATATATTACCTTGAAGTTTCTTTGAACAACATATAAATAAAATTATATTTATCATTGTTAGCTGCTGACAATTACTCAATCATTATCATTTTAGAAGAGAATTAAAAACCTAACTATATTATATTTACAACTTAATATATCACTCACGTATATAGTATTGTATCCCTTATATAAAAGATATAACTTTGCTAAGCTTTTTCACAGCCACTAAATAGTCCAAAGTAATCTTCCTGCAGGTATAGCTCATTGAAGAGTAATACCAACCTGCAATTAATTTGCTTCTGATTCCCCGATAGTTATCGTATTATTTATATTTTAAATTAAGACTTTATTATTTAAATTATACGACCATTAAATTATTATTGGGGGGAATTGGTCTTTTAAAAATATAATTTCGGGATAGGTAAGGGGTTAGTTTCAAGACCGCCACCACTCACCTACTCCTTGGCATACCATCCCTTACATAAATATATCTCACTATTATCAGGTATAAATAATAATATATATAGGTATATATTATATAGGGCTTATTTTATTATACTATGTAAGATACTATATCAGACTCTCTTATTAATATATCTCTATAAAATAATTAAAATAAAACTAACTCAATGACATTTATTTATGCATCTGAGTTTAAACATGACAACGTAACAATAATAAAAATGTAAACCTTGAGAATAATAGTAATATCTATAATATATAATAATAAATATAAATAATAAACGTACCAACAAAAATAAAAACAAAAATCAGAAAAAAATAAGGCGCTAAACTTCAAAAATAAACAAATTAGAAAATCTAGAAACAGAACACATAGATAATTCACAGCGGAAAACATCCTAGGAATAAAAAAAAAAAAAAAAAAAAAAAAAAAAACAAAACTCCCAAAATCTTTTCTGTCAAAAAAAAAATATCAAAGAATGCCGATAAAGCGTAATTCAAACGTTGATACGGAAAAAAACCTAAAACAATGATACTACAAGGAGGAATCCAGCATGGATACCAAGAATCGGGTCCTTCGGACCTCGTAGGGAGGTATAACGAACGGTAGGTTGACTTATGCGTATTCCCTATACTATATATATTACCCCGCGCCCCCTAATTTATTCGGCGTACGAGCGTACCCCAAGGAATATAATTAATAACTGCAAGGATCCTTACACAAAAGTTTGATATGCGGTGGAGGACATCGACCGAATATTGGGGTACTTTAGGGACAAGGGAGGTGGAGAACGAGAAATAATCAGACACTAAACAACGAAAAATTATGAACAAATGCATTGACATGCTCGAATAGTCTTGTCCGAATATTGGTTTAGGAGATCTTACTCTTCGTTTTGTTATCCACGTATGGTAAAGAGTGGATTAAGACTTTCGGTGATGTGGATGTTGCCCTGAAACATTTCCGGGTAATTATAAGTCTTTACATATCTGCTGAATCTCATGATAAATCACAACAAAAAACTTTGGTAATTTGCGTTTTGAATTTACACCTTTGTAATGGATTGTTACAGTACATCGAGATCTATAGAGAGAAAAAGCCTTTTTTTCCCAGACTAAAAATTTTTATCCACACATGGGATATTGTAAGATTTAATTGTATGCTCTGGCGTGCCATTAGGTAAATATAATATAAAAAAATAAAAGAATTCCTTTATTTAATTCAGATGGGTAAAAGTTTATAATAAATATAAATACATCTTAATCCAACTTTTAAACATCTCTTTCAAATGCTTCACACATAGAAAATTTATTGGTAAACGGGCTTTTCCTGTAACGTCTGGCCGTGTGGTTCATGGGCTCCTCTCTCTCCTGCATCGGCACCTCTCGTTCCAAAACCCACCTCGAAAATGGCAATTAACGTTCCAGACACGAACGTAATTTTTCCCTCCTCACTCTCGAATGCTCTCCAACGTATGTATCTTTCTATACCTTTATTTTTTAGCTATCTAAACTCTCACTCAAAAAATAAAACTTCATTACAAAATCACTCATGAACATTCGCGCATATTCACCTAAATTACCGTCTACTCTCCTCATTCTTCTCTCCCACCCTTCTTCCTTACCTCTCCTTCTCCCCTTCTCTATTCCCCTCCTTACGAACAGCAAATTCTTCTAATTCTGATCATAAGTCTCTCTCAAGTGGTTTTACACGGAAGCCAACAAACCCACAGTTAAATTCATAATAAAAGAAACGAGAAGTTGACGAATAGAAATATCATTATAAAGGCTGTACCATCGATGATATGGTACAAAACAAATTTTCAGCGGTTCTTCTTCTCTCGACGAGAATATTCCTAACTCAATTTTCTATATGAATAATTTATACAATATCAAATTCACATCTCAAATTAAAATATATATCTGAAATATATGAATCGCACTTTTCAGCCAAATTACCATATAATTATATTATATTTATTAATATATATATATTATGAATTACTATATTTAGATTATTACACTTCAATATATCTCAAAACAAAAATCTATTGAAAAACTAAAAACTAGTAGCTATTTTGCAAATGTTATAGACGTGAATGCTTTCTTGCATCTCTAGAATCAGGCACCGGTTTTGGCACCTGTAGTCATTGTTCATGTCATTTTTTTTTAAATTTAAAAAAAAACCTAATTAGATTTATTAAAACCCTAATCTCATTGCTCCCGGAGAGATTAAAATAACGAAACAAGAGTGTTGACTAAATGCATTACTGTAAAACCCTAACACTTAAAATGAAGTTTAATAGATTAACATTTCTAAAAAACTTTTAGACAATAAAAAACACGGGCTCGCCCTAATACACCATAACGCGGGCGACATCAATCAAAAGAACCATAATTATAATTATATAATATGTTCAAATTTTCAGTGTGTCTATAGAAAAGTTAGAATAGTCAGCTTCATAGCAATAAGAGTTTTTCTGCATGATAGAAAACCGATGAAAAAACATTATATTACTATATATTAATATAAACCAAGTAGTGAATTAAACCTGAGTACTTCACCATTCAAATATTTCTTGTAGTATCTATGCACCAATATGTTGACGCTATATATTATATATATTAATATATATAAATTAATAATCTATATAATATATTTATATAATATATATAATATTATATATAAATATTATAATATTAATATAATAATATATTATTATATATATAAATATTATAATACTATTAATATATAATATATATATCATATAATATATCAATATATATATAATATTAATAATTAATATAATATAATATAATTATATATAATATATATATAATATTAACTATTATATAAATTATAAAATACATATCTGTAACTATGTATAACAGTAATCTAGAAAATATGTTCTATAAATTAATATCATAGTATATAGATTATATTATATATATATATAATTATTAATAATATAATATAATAAATATATATAATATATTATAATATCATATATAATATATATATAATTAATATTAATTATAAATTGTAAACTATATATATATCATTATACAATATGTGGTAATTATAACGCTAATAATATATAATATATATAAATCATAACTTAAGAAATAGATGGGAAATGAAATATAGTATATATTATAGTATAGTTATATATGTAATATATATATATATATAATAAAATAATATATTATATATTATTTATATATATTAATACTAATATTATATATATATATATATACATACTATATCATATATATATAAATAACCTATATATATTATATATATCATATTATATATATTATATATAATAATATAATATATATATATATATATAATATAATAATATTATATTTATATCTATATATATATAAAATATATAATATCAATATTTAAATATAATATTATACTATATTAAATATAGAATATATATAAGTATACGTCATTATTGTTTCTAAAGAGTAAAAATAATATCTATCCTATTGCAAAACATTTGGGGATATCTTGGGGTGGCTGATACCTAACAGGACAACGATTTTTAATCCCATGTGAAAACCACATAAAAGGGTCCCGAGAAATTCCTCCCTTGAAATTTAGCTAGGAAGCAATTAAACAAAGAATAGGGTAGGAATGATGAAGGAGCTGTATTAGCTCTCCAATCTCGTTCCGTACTAGAAGAAGACAACAAAAGGGGGAGCAATTTATGATTAGGTCTAGTTTCGGCAAGGGAAGTTATTTCCGCAAAGATAAAATATTTTCACGTTAGTCCATAACAACGCCTTCTTTCTTCCTTTTGCGCATTCCCTAGGTAAAGTCAAATGAAAACTTCCAGTTCTCATTTAATTCTTAATGAACACATTACATCCTTTAAGATAATTCAAATATACTTATAAAAAAAATGTCATTAAATATAAATATTATGAAAGTATATAATGGGATAAATAAGTAATGGATTAACAATTGTAAGGGTGGGAAAAAGATCGCCAGTATCACTCAAAGATGGTAACTCATAAGTCGTTGGAAATTAGATACACTAGGGGAATAACTACAAGGTATTTGAGGTATATACTATATATTAGTATATGTAGTTGTAGTTAATATAGGCAAGGATGGCGGCGGAGAATAGTTGTGAAGTGTTTAAATTGTAAATATTAAAATATAGTAATTAATAAATTATATAAAATCATATATTATATTATAATAAATTAATATATATATTGAAATCAGATGTTAAATAAGACATTATCATATTTCTCTTTTGCTTCCTTTTTTTGTGCAAAATAGAGCATCATGTCAATTGCCTGGGGAGAAAGCAGAGGAGAGAGCCAAGCAAAGGAGGAAAATCAAGTACATATACACAGTCCTCCTACCCTGGGACCAGTGCGGTTGCGAACAAACATGGCCCGAGTCTACATCATTTGTCTGTGCGATTTGCAGTGGCACTAAAACAACTGACGCTCTAAAAGCGCACTAAAGGGAAGACTTTATATAAAAATAAAAACGTTATTAAAATATAGAACATTGTCTTAAATCTAATATATAATATATATAAACTATATAATACCTTATATATACACATATTAGCTACTACAATATATCACTATAAGATATCATAGATAATTATCAATAGTATAAATAATATATATAATATACATACTATATAAGCTACGATGTAAAGCATCATGAATATATTATATCATAAGGCATAATATATCCCAATATAGACATAGATATCAAAACTATATTATATAAAAAATAAATCAGGATAATTATAAATATTACTACTATATATATATATTACCGTAATAAATAATATATAATATAATAACATATATATAATATTATTACTATATGACTAAGATGGAAAAATAGAGAAAGGTAAATGGATATATATTATAAAACTATATATAAATATATAAGTAACTCTAATGAGTATTAAAGAAAATGATTATTTTCTTGAATTATGACTGAAAAGAATATCTATTATATTAAATATAATATATATAAGTAGTAATTATACATTTCACTATCTATTCAATCATAGGTCGTATGTATATATTAGATAGTATCTGATATAGTATAGGCTAAGTGGTAAATGAGTACATATATGAAATAGATATGATATAAGTAATTTATATGATGGGTATATACCGACCCTATAAGTAATATTAACAATTAATATATATAATATAAAAAATACTTACATACAATATTTATATTACTAATATTATATAAATATATATCAAGTACCGGTATACATTAATATATAAGTAAAAATAATATAAATATAATGCTAATAATAATATCTCTTGATAAATAACACTGATTGTATATAGCACTATAATAGTATATACTATATATTATATATAATCCTATCAGTGGTGTAAACTTGTATTATTTAATTACTATCATCCATCAATCATCATATCATCATCATCATCATCATCATATTTATTATTATTATTATTATTTATTATTATATTTTTTATTTATTATTATTATTATTATTATTATTATTTATTATTATTATTATTATTATTTTATTATTATATTATATTATTATTATTATTATTATTATTATTATTATTATTATTATTATTGTTAAACACACTATCAACACCATTTGTGAAAATATTTTCTATTAATAACTAATTGTTCCACCTATAATTTATTATTATATTTATGTATTATCCATTGTTTTAATTTAATATTTATAAGGTAAATTTTTATTTCCTATATTTTACTATTCATCACTTTTCACTATATTTTAATATTATCATTAACTGTTATTCTAATTATTATTATTACTATCATATATTATATTTTATATATATGATATTATAATATATATATATATATATAATATATCACCTATATATATATAT
>JABUQX010122658.1:12500-20000 GCA_015478945.1 Trachelipus rathkii | reverse complement strand
GATTATAATAATAGTGTCAGAAAAGATGAGGAGCAAAAGCAGTATCTTCTTCAGGTGGTAGCAGAATGTCGCAGTTTGTATCCCGACGAATCGAAAGCAACCCTTTCAAAACCACTGTCATATTGATCGTTTATTGTCCTTCGTCCTTGCATTAAGTGTACTACTTAAATAAATAAATAAATTTGATATTTCACTTTTATTGACCAATTAACCTTGTTTTCTTATTACATTTCATTATTGAATAATTTTCCGGGTTAAATATGTCATTCCTCAAGGTCTAATGAAAATGTTTTTACTGAAGACAAGTTTTAACCCTTCTTCATGCCTCAGGTTCAATGAAGAAAACAAAATTTAAATATACAAAAAATCTTCTATGACTTACACGTATTCTATAAGTGTCATAATATGGATGCGAGAGTCAGATTGAAGCTACTAAATTGAAGTTTTCTCGAAAACTTTTTATTTGACAAGGAAAGGTATTTAAATCATTTTTAAAGAAGAAATAAATATCTTCAAAATGAATCTACCTAGAAGGCAGTACCTTAAACTGTTACGGATTAACGGGGGGAAAACGGTGATTTTTGGCGAAAAATCGTGATTTTTCATAACTTTATTGGACATCGCTAACCCTTGCCACAATGCCCCTAGAGTTAAAACTTTGCCAATGTCGGTTTTTCATCACATAGCACATTTTTGAACCTTGGCCCGAATGAAAATCGAAAATTAATTTCTTAAAACCAGGCTAATATGCATCCTACTTCGGGGCATGGGGTTTTGATAAAGATATTTTAATGTTTTGATAAGATTGTTATTTAAGAAAGTAGTATTGCCGTTACTAATTATCTATATTATTGTCTCTTTTCAGGAATTTAAAATTTTATCATCATTGTAAAAGATATTTATTACAAAAATATTAATTATGGAGGCTCAATTAATGCCCATAGACTCTTTTCTAAGATTATTCCTAAGAAATACTGAACAGAAAAATTTATGGCTTGTGAATTTAGAGTTTAAGAAAGAAAACAAAAACTATCGTATCACTAATAAAATCATTGACTCTTCTTTTTTCTCAGAAAAGATGACCCAGATTTCATTTATTAACTAACGTAAAGGTTGAAGACAATTACTGTATGCAAATAAAAGATGTACTGACTAAGCTCTACAAGTTCTTTAAAAGAACTAATTTCTACTTTTCGTTCACAGTTGAAACCGATATACACCAATTCATCACAATAATGAAACAAGAAAATATAAAACATTATAGCCTTCAGTTTAAGGAAATGAAATGGTGGAGGATAATTTTCATAAATAGAGGAAAAAAGATGGGAGTAATAAAGACCATTAGCAAACCTACCACTAAAATAAAAGAAACATGCAAAGAAAAAATAAGAAAACAAGAAATGGCCAAACAAAGTTCAAGGAATCAAAAAAAAAAAAAAAAAAAAGAAAAGAAAAATATTTCAGATAATAAAAGGCCATTACATGTGAAATTCCTAAATGAACCCAAAAAGGAAAAGAAAGATTTGCTTAAGGAAAAGAAACCCAAAAAGGAAAAGAAATTTGCTTGAATAAAATGAACCCAAAAAGGAAAAGAAATATTTGCTTAAGGAAAAAAGATCCAAAAAGAAAAAGGGATCATCCCCAAAGAAGAAACCGTAGAAGAAAAATTGGCTAAAATTCTTGCCCGATTTCGCAAATTAGTCAAGATGAACCACTTAAGATCCAAAGGAAGAGATCTACATCATCTTCATCTTCTTCCTCATCTTCATCTTCTTCCTCGTCCTCTTTTTTCTTAAGCTTGGCCGGTTTATAATTTTATATATATATATATATATATATATATATATATATATATATATATATATATATATATATAGAAAATATATATAGTATATATATATATATATAT
This sequence comes from Trachelipus rathkii, assembly GCA_015478945.1. Lineage (NCBI taxonomy): Eukaryota > Metazoa > Arthropoda > Malacostraca > Isopoda > Trachelipodidae > Trachelipus > Trachelipus rathkii. The sequence continues at coordinate 18,091 of JABUQX010122658.1, read as the reverse complement.
ATATATATATATATATATATATATATATATTATATATATATATATATATATATAAACAAAATCAGTTTAAAGACGCAAAATGATTGGTATCGGTAAAAGGTATCAACAAAATTTTACCAATACCGATACTACTACTAGCAAAATTACTGATACATCAAAAATCGACCGATACCAATACCATGGTATCAGTTCATCACTAATTTTAATATAGATATTTTATATTTGAGTCTTGAGAGCAAAATATATCATTCATAATAAAATTATGGGTTTTAAAAAATTTTCAGGGTGTGTTTCCATTACTAGTGGTATTTAAAACAAATAAACAATATTCCTCATATTAAGTGTGAGTACATGGCAGGTAGGGTATTGTTTCCCTCCAGGGAGGACTAAACCTCTGCTGAGTCTCCCCTACCTCCCTCTTACTACATTTCATTTTCTTTCAAAACTGAAAAAGGTACTTATGGGGGAGGTAGTACGGGACTCTCAGAGGGGATCCCACTTGCCATGCATTCACACTTTGGAGTCGGTAATATGACGATGGGTACAGTATATACTTTCTAAATGACTAACCCAAACTACAACAAAATCTCTTTAAAAAAAATTAACATCTTAATTAAAATTAAATATCCTATATAAAATATTCCTTTATCTTAAACAAATTTTCTGATATTTTTTTAATTTAGAAAGATATTTTAATTAAAATGCAAATAGTTAATTTTTGAATTTGCAAATTTGAAAAATCATTGGTGTCCAATAAATATTAATATATAAACATTTTATTTGTTTTAGCAATAATTTTAGCAAAATATTTGAAAATGGACTTGAATATAAAACAAGAGCCTACAATCAGAGAAGAAGTTAATGAAAGTGGGAAGTTGACGGTGTTGATGGTAAGGCTTTTATATTCTCTCAAATTTTATCAAATTAAAAAATATATCTTATCTCGATTTCACATACAAAGCATGTAAAGAGAGAGTTTCATACCTATTCATAATAGTTGTACATTTTGAAGAGATACTAGAAACTTTTTCCATCTAAATTTTCTTGTTTTTCTTTAAACTACTTTTGGTCTTTTTTGTTTCTTCTCAATTTCGTTTCCACCTCTCCTTATGACGTCCACACTCGACCACAACCGAATCGTATAAATAAGTAGATTGAAACGTTATTTAAAGTATCTTATATTATCAATTTTGTATTAAACTTTTTTTGCATTAAGGTTTTCTCTCTATTTTATTTACCTGTTAAAATGTCTTTGTCTCGAATATAATTAATATTTAATTTTTTTTTCACATCTAAATCACGATAGATTTTGCCCTACTTATATGTCCGATCTAAATACTCCATTGTCTTGTATTACTTATAGGTATTATAGATCCGGGTCTCTATTAGTAATTAAGTTAGTATAGAAACTATTACACATATCCATCTGTTACTAATTCCTGAGTAGACTTTAATTTTTAACGTTTATTTATTTAAATAATTTTATTATCATACATACGTAGTTACAAATTTTTAAAGCCCCTCGATAATTATATATATATATATATATATATATATATATATATAATATATAATAATATATATATATATATATATAATATATAATATATATATATATATTATATAATATGAGAAAGTTACTTTCTTACTATAGGATAAAGTATTATTTGAAATATCATATATTTTGAAATATCGAAAAGAAAACTGGGAAAATTGATAAAATACGGAAACAATTTAATTTTAAATTTAGTGAGCAAACTTATATATATATATATATATAATATAATTATATATATATATATATATATTATATATATATATATATAATATATAATATATATATTTATATATATATATATAATATATAGTATATGGCACTACTTTAAAAGGAAGTTACCATAAAAAAGGGGACCATGATATCGGAAAAATCGCGCGAAACGCAACTCGTGCAACCCTGCAGTGTCACGTTTTAGCTAAAACTCCAATAGAAGGAGGCCTTAGTTACCACTGAAGTTGCTTTTTTTTATTCATGTAATTATATTTTTTTTACTTTTATTTAAGTGGCTCGAGCCGGACGGAGGGACAGAGGCCGTCGTCCCCCGCTGAGGCCGAGAGACCCTGACTCTTTCCATCTTTGCTATTTAATCCTGTTATTGGCAACTTTGTTGGATTCCTTTGGGAGAAACTGAAAATTCACGTGTACATGTTTTACAACGAAAAAAGAACTTTTCGCCTTTTTTCTTATTGTCACATTCAATATTGCATGCGTTACATTTCCTATTCGTCACAATTAATTGAAAATATTGCAAAAAACTTAAAAGTGACCAGTCGCTTGAACAAATTTCGTTATGTACATTCATTTCTGCCAAATACTAATAATTTACGCGTTCTATATTAAAGTTTTTTTTTGTTTTTTTGTTTTGTGAAAAAAGTGAAGGTACTTTTCGCTCATTTTTGGATGTTTTTTATTATCTTTTAAATTTAACTTCTATTCATTCTATTCAATTAATTGGAAATTATATTGAAATATAATCAAAATTTACCATATTACTAAGGTAAATTTTAATATAATCTATATACAGTAAAATCTACTATCATACGTAGGTAAGAAAGACTACCTTTACCATATATATATTATATATAATATATATATATATATATATATATAGTATATATATATATATATATATATTATATATATATATATATATATATTATATATATATATATATATATATATATATATTCAAAATGGTGTGTGGGACTTTTAGTTATTTTTATTATATTAAAAAGTACTGGCGACTCTTGCGAAAGGTTGAGAAACGATAGTCGAAAGATAACAATAAAGGCGTTTTCGATTTTTGCACTTTTGCCTAACGAAATTTAGGAAAATGCTTAAAAAGTCGTTCGTTCTATGTCAATTTTGAGCAAAATTTAGTAAAATGCTAACGGAAACGTTAGTAATTCCTAAATTCTGTTAGGTTGCTCTTTCCCGTGCTTACCGAATTTTAGGAAAATGCTAACGAAAAAATGTAAACAAATAAGATTGCGGCGTAGTAGTTTGTTGATTTGATGAATGTTTCATTCATGAAATTAACTTTAAATCTAATTTCTTCCAAATCGATAAACTTCATCACAATAGTTGATCAATTATTTGTAATAAAAACCATTTGTTATTTTTTTTATTTTTGTTTATTCCAAAACCACGTGCTCCATTAGAACAGCTGATCAAAATTTTTGTAAACAATCGGTCGATTATGCCCGAAATTCGTGCTAAAACTGGATTAGCATTTCTTATCCAGCGTTAGCACAAATGCAAAAACGAAAACGGCTTAATAATAAATACATTCGGCGGAGTAAATAATCGACAGGGCGATTGCTCAATGAGCGGTGAGAATGGACTCTACAAAAGGAATATATTTTTAACACTTAGTTACAAGTAACGATTGAACCTAAAAGTGAAAAAAATTACTGTACACTCAACAGTAATTGCAATTTAAGGCAAAATACTCTAATAATGCATATACTAAATCATAAATCTTATCAGCATTTTCTAGTATAGGTCACTTTATTTCTTAAAACTTTTCTCTTCTTCACCCTAAGATAAACGTTACAGTAATGGCGCCTATTTGTTGCCAGTTAGAAATTTGTTTTACTTTCAAGCACATCGTACGTCTGGCAAAAGAAAATTCCAAATTTTCAATTAGAGTGAAAAAGAAACCAAATGACTATTCTGATTTTGAAGCGAAATATTTTAAGTTTAATTTTTTATATGCGTTTAAAATTAAACTATTTATTTTTATTATTATTATTATTATTATTATTATTATTATTATTATTATTATTATTATTATTATTATTATTATTTCTATATCGGTTTTGTTTTAATGTTTTACTTTTGGCTTCCAATTCACAAATTGTTTTCTTCTATTTTCTATTTAATTTTCTTAAAACCATTTTAGAAAATGATTTACAAAGAAAATATGAGGCATATTTATATTTAATAGTTCCTGACCGGTTTCGTCCGTAAACCTCGGACATCTTCAGAGTTTCGATTCTAACAAATGAATGAATTATTTTACACAAGATTTAAGATTATAAATTATTAAATTTTAGTACTATTCATTATTAATACAGGGTGGGCCAAGATAAAGAGGCCCGTGTTATATTTGTTTTTCATATATGTATTTATTTGTATAATATTTGTAGGTAGCTGAGTGTTATGATATCTTAACGGTAGGGCGGCGCTCGAGCGGGTCACATGATGTTGAGCGGCAAATTAGTCATCTGTGCGACGTTTTCAGTAGTCAATTTGAAGCTTGTTGTGATAAGAGGTCAGCAGAATGCCTTTTTCAATCCAACAAAGAGTGTTTATGTTTGAAGCTTATTATGGATGTAAATCGTTTAATTAATTAAAACATTAAATGAAATGTTCACGATAAAATACCCAAGCACAGCTGTTCCAGCAAAGAGTGTTGTGCAGAAATTGATTAGTAAATTTCGAGCAACAGTTCCGGTCGCTAACGCCAAACTTAACCTTGAAAAGAAAGTTTGGTTGGCCCAAATATATTGCACGTGTGCAAGAGACTATGTGAGGTCCACGGAAATCAAACTTAGACGTCTATCCGCACAACTAAACATCAAACGAACTTCATGCCATAACATGTTGAAGCTGTTACATATGCGACCATACAAAGTTGTGTATCCAGGTTCAATGTGAACATTTTCAGCACCTCCTGCGAACTATTGACTTTGAATGTTTCAGTACCTTGTTTTTCATAATATAATTCAATATTACTGTATTGTGTATAACAATAAACGAGTTAATTATCTGCATGTTGTTTATAAGACTTGGGGCCCTTTTATCCTGGCCCACTCTGTAATTTAAAAGGGGGAGATTCATCCCTAGAACACCTACTTTTAATGCAAAAGCAGAAATTTTCCTTTTTTATAAAATAAATTTTTAGAATATATTATATATACATATATATATAATATATATATATATATATATATATATATATATATAATAATATAATATATTATATATATATATATATATATATATATATATATATATATATATATATATATATATATATATATATATATATAAGTGTTATGTAGATGATATGCCCAGTGTTTCGTACCCGTACAAAAGTGTCATTTCAAGCAACTTTACAAATTTTTCAGTTTCACAATTTTTGTTTTTAGGCGAGATAAAATTTATTTAGGTAAGTAAAGTTTAAGTTAAAGTTAAGGTTAGGTTAAGGTTGTTAAGGTTAAGTTAGCAGTAAAGTATTTATATTTTAAAATGTATTTTATCAGATAGTAACCGATATTTAAAATTTTTTTGTAATATTTCATTAAAAAGTGTATGCATGTTCTCTACATGTGTAAAAGGAAAAACATATAACGTGCCAAAAAATTCAAGAATGGAAGGAGCATAAGGCAACGTGCAAAGGCAATGACAAAGCCAAATCATCATCTTCAATCTTCAATCTGTTTGCACTTTTTAGTTTGTAAAGAGAGATCATGATCATGTTGCTTTCAAAAGAAGTGTCTTGGGCCTCAGTATTTGACCACGCAGT